>JAODAL010003765.1:0-167626 GCA_025379985.1 Phyllomedusa bahiana
TGCAAAAACCCTTTGGTACCAGTCTCCTTTTTCTGTGCAAAACTGTACCCTAAATACTGAGGAATTTTATATGAAAACGGACAAACCCATTAATCCTTTACCATATCATGGTGATATGAGTGCTACTTTTCATCAGAAAAATTACAAAAAACAGGAAAAGTAGAGAATAGCTAAGGCGTTACAAGTCCAAATGTAGCAGATGTTTTCCATCACCAGTTTTAACACAAATCCTTTGCAAAACATTCATGTGTTCTATGCATATTTTGACCTGGCTTTCACCCTACACATTGGAATGAAAATCTGTGTCTTGCTTTGAGTTCAGGAATTTGAAAAGTGCTTTTTACATAGCTGCACAGTTGTTGTACCTGTGTATTTAAGTTTATCAAGTGTAACCTATAATCCTATCACGTTGAACCAGAGAAAGGCAGGAAAACCCAATGGATGCCAATTGCCCCATATTTGACTCCAAATACAGCAGTTAGAATAAAACCCTGGATCTCTTCCCCGTCTTCTGAAATCTATAAACTATAAAATTATATTTTCCAAGAAAGGCACCTTAAACGTAAATCCACCATCACATCCTCCTGTGTTGGCAAGTTCTGTAGTCTCACTGCTCTTACAGTAAAGAATCCCCATCTATGATGTTGAAACTTTCATTGCTCCAGATATAGATGATGCCCTCTTGTCGCAACTCTACTGATGGTAGGAGGGTGCCACACACTAGGGTAGGGTGTGGGTGCTCAGTGGAAAGACTGTGTGCTCGAAAATCCAATAAGTAAACAGCCTTAGGTGTAAAAAGATGACCAGAAAGATCGATGTACTGTCCATTCATATATTTGTACGTTGTAATTTGATCATCCCAAGCGGTGTTTTGTTTTTCCTCCCCAAACTGAAGAAACCCCAAGTTTGGTAAGTTGTCTTGGTACTGCAGTCCATTTACCCACAGCCTTACAACCTTGGTCACCCTCCTCTGCACCTACTTTAGTTTAGCTATATCGTTCATATACAATGGTGACCAAACTGTAAACTATGTTCCATGTGTTCTCACCAGTGATTTGTGAAGACACAAATCTAGGAGCATCTATGCATCTTTTAATCCATCCCATAATTGTACTTGCCTTGGCGGCAGCTTCCTGGCATTGATCAGTAAAGTTAAGACTATTGTCCACCAATATTCCAAAGTGTTTATCAGTGGTAGCTCTATCCAGTATCATACTATTTAGTACATAATTGTACATTTTATTTCCTTGGCCCAAGTGCTTGAACTTATATTTAATCACTGTATTGCAGTTTTCACTTTTGCTGCATTCACATGGGGGGATGCTGTCCAAGTGCCTTCTGTACGCCCACAGTCATAGTCTCTCACCTTCTAGTCACTTATGTTGCATTTTACCACATACCTGGAAGCAGATTTGGCCCATTCTGTTTTCAAGGATGTCACTTTTGCTGCATGAAATCTGCACAGAATTTTCCGCACCACAGGTTTTGGTGTGGTAAGCATGTATTGCTGTGAGGAATCCTCATGCTTTCTGCACCGAAGGTGTAATATGAACAGTGCCTAAATACTGCTAAATAAGTCAGACATCCTTTTTAGAATATTTGTGCCCATATATTTCTAATATTTGATTTATAAGCCCTTTAAAAGTAAACATGGGCATTGTTTGCCATGGGCAGCTATTCGGTCGCGATATGATTTGTAGTAGACCGATGGCAAAAGTCTAACTCAATACTGGGTCGGGTAATAGCACCCACTTTCAAGTATACAGGGCACCAACCTTAACTCTATATGCCCTCAATTTTTCATGGAGGCATAGCCATACCGATCTTTTTTTTCATTGGATTTGTGGCTCCATTGGATGCTACATGAATAGTGTTTTTCACCCTTAAGGTATGTTCACATGGTGTATTGCGGCACGTACAGTACGCGCCGCAGTACATCATGTGTTTCGGGAGCTCGCGCTAATACGCACGTACTCCCGCGGCACAGGCGGGGGGAGGAGGGGCAGCAATTGACATGTCATTTATCTCCCCCCGCGGCGTATTGTACGAGTGGGGAGAGGAGGCGTAATCCATATTTCTCTATGAGAAATATGTATTACCGTAATTTCGGCGCGCATCCCGCCCGTATTACAGCACAAATACGACGCGAAATGCGCGCAAAATTTTCACCGTGTGAACATAGCCTTAGATCAGTCTTTCTCAACTCCAGTCCTCAAGACCCAACAACAGGTCCTGTTTTCAGGATTTCCTCAGTATTGCACAGGTGATACAATTGTCAGTGCATTCTGCACAGGTGATATCATTATGGTCAGTGCATTCTGTGGGAGATCCTGAAAACATGACCTGTTGGTGGGTCTTGAGGACTGGAGTTGAGAAACACTGCCTTAGAAGTAATACATTCAGGAAAGGATAGTTCTGTATGGGTACCCGGTAGAGCCTGTATCATTATGACTATTTAAACCATTATGGCAAAGTGGTATGGAGCGGGATCACTCACTGTTAGGCTGAGGCCACACAGCAAAGGACAAAAACCGGTCAAAAGTCGACTGTTTCTTTTCCTGATGCTCGACTGCGGTTTTTGTCACTGCATAGGCAAAAACCACGATCGGTTCTCTTTTTGCCGTCGCCCCATACATTCAATTGTATGGGAAGAAAATGAAAAAACTAAAGACCCCGGCATATTATACAACATGTTGTTAAATGCACTAGAAGACGAGCGGAGAAAAAACGACGTGTGTAGACAACAGGTCGTTTTTTTTCTATTAAAGTCTATGCACAGCATAAACGATCGTATTTTTGGCGGTTGTAGAATCCTAATCCCGCCACAAATATGATAGTTTTTCATTGCTGTGTAGACATAACCTTATAGTTGTTGCTTGAACCTGCCACAAGCGGCTTTAATCAGAGATACGATGTAGTTGAATTAAGGTTTGCCATGTTAACTGCTCCTATCATAAAACAAAAGCGATTAAAAGCATGACACAGAATGTTATCTGACATGTTTAGTTTTGCTACATGTGTAGCTCTGATCCCAGCATTTTAGTCCTTTAGATGTTGCAGTAAATATGTCCGTGGCATCTAAAGGCTTGTTCACACGGCGTTCCCACTCCGTGTTATCTACGCTTTTTAGATCCGTCTCTGGCACCGCCAGGACGGACCCAGAGATGGATTTTTAGGTTACGTTTTAAAGGAGTTGTCTCATTACGAGCTTTCAGCCTGTCAGTGTCCCTGGTAAGTTGAACTGAGGGGCGTTCTTCTTGGTCTGTCTCTTCTGCTCCCTCTCCCCCCTCCCATCAGCACACAGGCTGCTACGTAACTTCTATAGGGGGGGGGGGGAGGGGATTTGCTGCCAGAGTTCACCCTGTGTGTGCCTGCCTAGGTCTGTTACAGGAGAGGGCTGATCTATGAGTGTAGAGAGGTCTGTGAAGCTGCTGTGTATGCTAATAGAGCAGAGGGGATGCATGTGTTCCTATATCCCCTGCTTAGCTTACAAGTCTCCACATCTCCAGCAACAACAAGGGAAGTGTTACTATACTCAGGATGTCTCACTAATACAGGAGAGCATAAAGTATTCACATGCCTGATCTGTACAGTATTAGTATAGTCACAGTTCCAAAGACATATCATGATTATAGTAACAGACAGGGTCACTGCTGTCACATCTATCTGTGTAGAGAGCAGGAGGAAGCAGGCACACCACAGGGTTAATCCAGGCTGCATGGACACAGACGCCAGAGTCCTCCTCCCCCTCCTTCCACTCCAGAAGCATTCTGTGCAGGAGGGGCTCTCTGCTCCAACCTGTCTTCAAAGGTGATGAGTCATTCAGACCTGACAGCCAGTAAGATAAGGATCAACAGGTCGGCTACTATAGAGATTTGAGAACCTGATGTAGTAATACTAACAGGGCTAGCTCAAAATCAGTAGGACATTTGTAATGAACATATATTGCAAAGCTGCTTGTTTTTTAAAGATCTTTAAATTAAAACCCAATCATTGTAGCGAGACAACCCCTTTAAGGGCATGTCCCCACGGCACGGGTTTTCGGCTGGTTTTTCAGCCAGTTTGCGGTTTTTCAGACCGCCTGAAAACCCGGCCGAAAATAAGCACAATTGTGCTCTATGGAAAACCCGTGCAGCAGTCCCCACTGCACGGGTTTTTCCGCCCGTGGACTGCTCAAAAACATTGAGCATGTTCATTCTTCTGTCCGGTTTCCGGACGGAAAATGAACACCTCAATGGGAGGGGTGAAGGCTCTTCTCCGCTCATCGCGGAGAAAAGCGGCCCCCCCCCCCTCCCGCGGCCGTGGGGACAGCCGCAAACGAGACAACTACCGGCCGGGTAAAACAACCGGTATTTGTCCACTGCCGTTGGAACGCACCCTAAGGTTTCAAAGGTGGAGGAGAGTCTGATGTGTTGGGGTAGTAAGCTGTAATGACATACAGGCTCTGTTAAAGAGAATCTGTGAAATGTCTATTTTAGTAAATACTTGTATTCCCTATGAAATAACTAACAATTCTGGGGCATCCTCTGTGTTGTGCTGTTCTTATTCCTTCTAGAAATGTATTATTGAATCAGTCAGATGGGTGGTATAATTCCAGTTTTCAAAGGGACGTGTCCCTGCAAACACTGACTGTCAGCACTGAGTGAACAGTGTCAGACTGCAAAGTACATCCCCCGCAATAGTCAACACCCACCTGACAGATTCAGTAATGCATATTTAGAAGGAGTAACAGAAGAACAGCACAACACAGAGTTATTCCAGAAGTGTTGTTCACTGGGAAAACAAGACAGACCTATCAGGAGATGTCACGGGTTCTCTTTAAAGGGGTTCTACCTCAAAGTAAAATTGATGTGGGAAGCTTGGAAATTAAATAATAAACATTTTCATCATTCTTCATTATTAAAAATTCTATACCATTTGTGTTTTAGCTGCTACCTTATTGATCCATAGTGTACAGCTCATCTCCAGGGGATACGACCAGGGACTAGAGCTCCTCAGCCCTGGTCGCACATGCTCAGACATCACCTCTCCTTTCAGCCAGCAACCGTCAGTCTCTTCCTGGCTTACTAATCACACGCACTGACTGCTGAGCACTTTTTCAACCCCAGAGGCTGTCATTCTACCCCGTCCTCTATATACCATAGTCAAAACCACATTTGGTTATTCCTGCACGAATTTGAACCTAAGAGCTCTATGCTGAAAGGCAGAAGTGCTAACCACTCAGCTACATTGTAGATATTCACAGCTGTTTACATAAACAGACCTTTGTTTGACTAAAGTTCGCACACTGTGGGGAAAGGGATGGTGATGTCAGCCTGTTGGGTCACATGATGTGCAGTTCATACAGACCATACACACCTCTTTTTGAACTCACTGAAAGCTAAAACAGGACAAACCTGGCATGAAATGCCTTCTTTATAAAACCCCCTTAATTGCTGTAGGCCATGAATAGAATGCCACAGTACAGAATTATAGTTTTTTTTTCTTTTAAGGAATGGAATGTTTTTTTTGCATATTCTATTCTCGCTTGTGAAGTACTGGGTTCTATTGTCGTCTATTTAAAAAGACTTCAGATGTTGTGTTGGTTCCCAACAAAGTTCAGTGAGTGGCATCTGCAGCTGGAATATCGATTGAAAAGGACGGAGGTGAGCTTTATAGATTGTACTAAGGAGGCTAGATTTGCTCAAATAGTTCTCTTTTATATTTCAGATGTCTTGCAGTCAGGCAGCAGTAGGTTGTATTGATTTTTAGCTTTACAATTACATCTACATGAGTTTGTAGACGGCATGGTAAATGCAGTGCTGCTGAGCTGGGAAGATCAATGCTACTGTTTACAAGCAATCGCTTTTCGGTTTCCTGGTGCTCACTTGCCTGATGTGTTTCTTTTCTTTCTTTTTTCTGTTTGTTTTAGCCCTTTGTTTTTTGTTATTCCTGTATATATTAAGCCTGTGCATTTAGAAACGTCTGATACATAACAGGATGCGAAAGAGACAGATCAAACCAAAGATGTTTTAAATGGAGCGTGGAATTAGACCCAAAATACATGCCCAGAGCTGGGAAAAAGAGGTAGAGTAATGATCTTTCTGACAAGTAAAATCAGGTCTCCCACTAGGCTTTTTTGGACTGTTCAAGCTGACTGCAGCCTTACAGCAACACGCTAATAAGACTGGGGCTTCCAATCTTTTTAGTAGATGGAGTGATGGTGTTAGAGATTTCAGATGGCAGTGTGGCTTTGGCAATGTTAATAGCTGTGTATGTCTCACTTCTAACAGATGTTATCATTTGAAGGATGGAAAAAAGAATTCGGCTTAGATTCAGACTGCGTTTCTTTGGTGCTGTTTTCACATGCGCCGTTTTGATACAGATTTTTAAGCAAAATGTAGGTGAGATAGTCTCCAAAAAAATGGGAATCTCGCAAGAGAACAGAGAGTGACTTTTAATCACTATATTTACTATTTTGCCATAGGCAAACTTAAACTCTATCAGTTCTCAATCTATAAAACACTAACGTAACTTTTATTATGTATAACACTTAACCTCTATACACACTATTTAAAAAACTGATTTCTAACCTCACCATTTAACCCTTTCTGCTTCTATAGGAAGGAATAGCTCCTTTTCTATTATCAAGTCTGGTGGAGCACCACCTATTAACAGGAAAGCCTTATATATTCAGCAATTTATTAACTCCAGTAAGGGATCCCAAGCCTGCGTGGGTAGTCGTCCCTAATCTAATGGACATAAAACATATAAGGTTTCCTTGTGAAACCCTCTGCAGCGGGTTACACTTGTAGACAGAGGTGAGAAATCACAATTTAAAACGTCATGCCTGACCTCCCCAACATGCTTCACCAGGGGTCAGAGGCCCGGTCCCATGTGGTCTAAGCTCATTTCCTTTTATATCATGTTAGGTTAGGAGATGTGCTTTATGGGAAGAGACTATGACAATAGTGTACAGTACAATGGAGTATATACTCCCAATGAATATGCATATTAGACATGGAGGAGAAGGGGTTTATGGGAGTTGATAAAGCTGGTAGTGTGCTGTGGAATGTAACACCTATTCTGCTTAGTCCGTCTAGTAGCCACCAATCAATAAGATGAGAGAAATGGGAACAAGTCCATCACAGTCATGGCAGAAATGTCCATTGAGTACAGGGCGCGGGCCAGCATGCCCTTATGGATGTGAACTAGTCTGAGGATTGTTGGTTTATGGAGCATGGTTGACAGCATAGCACGCATATTATTAGAGTGCGTGCGGAGAGTGTAAGGGGAGTGGGTTTTGTTAATTCTCTGATGGCTAATTGTGAGCACCTGGATAGAGGAGAGTAACAAACATGATTAGAGAAGGCCGAATTTGTCTCAAAAATTCGGAGTTCGGGTCCACTTCCGCGAATTTCCGGACAAAATTCGTTTCGGTCCGACTTACTTCGGCACAGAATCACGTAAAAAACAGCTTATATCCAGCTGCCACAGAGCCTGCAGTGTGCGTATAACGTTGTGCCATGCTTAAATATCAGAGGGCAGCTTGGTTGGTCTTCAATACAATGTGTGTTTATAATGACACGCAGACATGACCTGCCGCCGCTCTTAGAACCGCTTCACTATAAATCCTGGGCACTTAAGAGTGGCAAAACTGACCAAGAAAACTCAAGCGGGAAATGTAGCCTGATAAAGTCATGCTAGCGAAAGCGAAAAAAAAAACAAAGGATGAGAGATCAGGTGCAAAACCAGTTAGTGAGTAGAGTGTGGAGGTGGACGGCGAGCATGCCACAGCAGCATGATGTTTCAGGCAGTGGCAGCAATGACATTCTGGAGTCCGGCAAAACAGTATTAGTCCACGAGTGGGGCTCAATCACACAGTGTGGAGTCATTGGGCAGCAGCAGCATGAGGTCAGGCAGGTGGCACAATGACATTCTAGGAGGCGGCAAAACAGTATTAAGCCACAAGTGGCACAATCACACAGGTGGAGGTCACGCGGCAGCAGTATGAGGATCAGACAGTGGCACAATGCGCATTCTGGAGGTGGCAAAACAGTATTAGGCCCACAGAGTGCACAATTCACACAGTGTGGAGGTCACGGCGGCAGCAGTATGGAAGGTCAGACAGTGGCACAATGACATTATGGAGCGAGAAAAACAGTAATTAGGGGCACAGAGTGTCACAATCACACAGTGTGTAGGTCACTGGCGGCAGCAGTATGAGGTCAGCACAGTGCACAATGGCATTCAGGAGGTGGCAGAAACAGTATGAGGCCACAGAGTGGCAACAATTGATACAGTGTGGATGTCACGGCGGCAGCAGTAATGAGGTCAGCAGTGGCACAATGGACAGATGGGAGGCGGCAAAACAGTATTAGGCCACAGAGTGTCACAAATCACGACAGTGTGGAGGTCGAGACGGCGGCAGCAGTAGAGGTCATACATGCACAATGGCCATTCTGAGGTGGAAAAGACATATTAGCCACAGAGTGGCACAATGATACAGTGTGGAGGTCACGGCGGCAGCAGTAGGGAGGTCAGACATGGCACAATTGACAAATTCTTGAGAGGTGGCAAAAACAGGTAGTTAGGCCACATGTGGCGGGCAGGCAGCCCAAAAAAAGCCCCACGCAACAGCATGAGGTTCATACATTGCACAATGACACAGTGTGGAGGGCACACGACAGGATCACAGACAGCAGCATGAGGTCAGAGAGTGCACAATGAGACATTCTGCAGGTGGCAAATAGTATTAGGCCACAGAGCGGCACCAATGACTGAGAGCGGAGGTCACCGGCGGCAGCAGCATGAGGTCAGGCAGTGGCGACAATGACCAGAGAGTTAGGTGATGACAGGATCCAAACAGCAATGAGGTCAGAAGTGGCACAATGACATTCTTCAGGTGTCAATATAGTATTAGGCCACAGAGCGGCACAATGACTGAGAGCGGAGGTCACGGCGGCAGCAGCATGAGGTCAGGCAGTGGCATCAATTGACAGAGAGTGGAGGTGAGACAGGACACTGCATGAGGTCAGAGAGTGGCACAATGACCATTCTGACGGTGGCAAAACAGTACCAGGACAGCAGATTGGCACAATACACAGTGTGGATGTCACGGCAACAGCAACAGCATCAGCAGCATGAGCACATAGATTGCACAATGACAGAGTTGTTGAGTGGCAATACCAGTCCCTGGTATAGACGGTGGTAGGAGGCATATGGAGAACACTATCACAGATTTTGGCATCAGGCGGGTGCGCATCAGAAATAGTTGGCGTGAGGCAGGTAGTTTGAACCCAGACTGACGCCTAAGGGCATTGTGTGTGGAAATCCTGGCCGATCCAACGCCTGATTCATCCTTGACAAAGGTCAGTCGTATCAAACATTTTCCCGTGACAAGCGGGTATCTCCTTGGGTAACGATGGCCCCCCCGCACTGAACTCACCGCTCTGAAAAATGCCACACTACTGACCGGCAGGATCGCTTCTCCACTGCACAACTCGGCAAGTTGGCGGCCACACATCGCAGTTTGGCTGCCAGTAGTCCAGCGGATCTTCTAACTGGGGTGGCAGAGTGCTGTCCAAGTAGGCCACATCCCTGTTGGGTTCAGGGAATGCTCAATGTCCTGCTGCTGCTGCTGCTGCAGGAGACTGCCCTCCACACTAGGCGGGTGAAGGAAGCTGCTCCTTAGTGAATCCAGACTAAGGTTACTGCGATGGAGCTGTACTGGCTCTAACCCCCCCACCTTCCCACACCGCGGCAGTAAGTAACGTTAAGCGCTGAAGGAACCCCCCGGTCAGACCTGTCAGAGGAGGGTCGAATGCCGCACATAGGCAGCGGCCAAAGAGTGATTACGGAGTGATTTCCCTATAGTATTTGAGTTGTCTTCCTCTCTATAGCTGGGAAAAAAGGCGTCCCATTTTGGAACCGGTAGCGAGGGTCCAATAGGTGTGGAGAGCCAGGAAAGTCATCCCTCTGGCCGGATGCTGACTATTTCTGCTGTCACTATCCATGCAAATAGCATGCTGGGGGACATCCTCACAATGCCTCCGAGGGGCTTCCCTGCCTCCATTTCCACTGTATCCTGCCACGGTGCTTGGAGTCATCTGCCTCGTCTCCTCATCTCCATCACCTCCTCCGCTGCTCCTGCTCCTCCTCTCCCTGTCAACCTGGGTAGGAAAATCCACTCATTTCAACCAGCACAATGCTTCTGCGCCAATGTCCTCCTCCTCCTCCTCCTCCTCCATTTCAGTCCCCACCGGCTCATGTGGCCACGAGATGTAGTCGCCAACACTCTCCATCCCCTGCCCAGACAGATTTTCAGCATCTGTTCAAGACATGAAGCAAGTGAATGACGGTATTCATCCCGTAGTCCTGCGACAGACAAATAACGTTGCCTCCTCCGAATGGCCGCAACAAACGGCAGGTGTCCCACGCATAGCTTGCCACTGGCTGACATCACAAAAGTTAAACAGGGGATACTTCTGTTGCCTGGATCATCAAAAAATCGTAATGCCTTTCTCTGTTCTACAGTCGGTCCAACATGTGCAGGCTGAATTCCAGCGGTGGAAACATCGCATATCAGAAGCGTGTTGGGAGCCGTTCTGCGCTGCAACTCGAGGAGGTGTGTCCCTGGGCTTTGTACAATGGATAAAGTGCAATGCAACAGTTTTCCTGGCCATTTTCAGAATGTTTCCTGAAATGTGGAAGACTTCAGGAACCTTTTTACAACCAGATTGAACACTGTGCGCCATGCAGGGCGCATGGACCATCCCTCCTCGGTTGGGCAGCGCGGAACACCATGTTCCTCCATTGTCCGTCCACCATGTTCCGAATTGTGTCCAGTTGGCGCGGAGAAAGCCACACATCGATTTCTTGCTGCCATGACGCGGAGCAGTTCCCTCCCTCTTGTGACTTCGTTCGCCGAGCAAGCTAGGTGTAGATATGCGTGACACCTGCAGTGCCCTACACCATGTGGTATGATGGAGCAGCTACTTGTGAGGCCTGAGATGGGTGGTGTGTTGGAGGAGGGAGGATGCGGACCATTGGGCGCAGGACAGGCAGTTTGAACAACGTGAGGAAAACGCGGCTCTCCTGTCCAAGTTGTTGGAGTGCCTGTGCAGGAAGCACATCACTGTCACACCAGTGGCCTAAAGGAACATGTACTGGCCCTGACGTAGATACAGCTCCAACGTCCGCGGCTGCCGTGTACCATGGAACAAACCGTAACCCAAGTGACTGACCCACTTTCTGTTCTACCATATTTAATGAAGTGCAGGGTACTGCCTTTTGGAAAATGAAATTACGGCTTGGAACTCTCCATCTCGCACGGCACAAAGCCATTTAGTTCTCTGAATGGTGCAGAATCCACCATATGGAAAGGTACGGGACGGCAGTACTCCAACACTTGGACAGTATACGGTCCAGTCTGCTGCACCTTAGGATGGTTGGACGCATACTGTTGTCTCTTTACAATCGCCTCTCGTGAACGACTGCTTGCCGCCATGAGTAGCGAGGAGCAGTAGGCATCTGGACCGGGAGAGGATGTCAAAGAGAAACAGCTGCCTTCTGCAGAGGTGTGTGGAGCCTTGACTGGCTGAAAATGCGCATGCCGTGCCCTGGCCGCTGCTGCTGCTGCAGCGGCAGGATGGACCAACCACATCTGAGCCAACGTTTTTCTCTCCAGGCCACCGGATGGTGACGATGCATGTGTTTGACGCAAGGGCCGTTGTGCCAACGTTAGCTCCTAGCCACCTTCACTTTCTGCCCACAGATTCCTACATATACCCATATCGTGCTCCTCCAGGTGGTCTTAGCAAAGAACAGCCACACCGCCGAGTAGCTGATTTTAACCGCCAACGCTCCGCACTGAGTGACATTACTGCCGGCCGCTGCCACTCGCTGATGCCCCTTGTGCGCTACTGTCTTGAACTGCGACCGGGTTTTTACCCCGTAGGCCCGCTTGGCCTCCCCCGACCTCACACTGCTGCTACCCACTTCTGAACTCACGGCCACACAACCCACTTGCTGCTTGGCCCGCTGCCTGACGCCAAGCTGACGCCCTCTTCTCCTGCGATGATGAAGCCCTTGCTTCACCACACCACCGGCTCCCAAGTGCGGTCGGCTACATCATCATCTATTTGTTTTTCATCGTCAACTACTGTCCTCATCACCGTCTTGGTATCCGAGGCTGACCTCTCACCACATGACCTCCCAGCCACTCTCCACATCAATACTTTGCCGCCTAATGCAAAAGCTGGGGATTTTGCCCCATTTCTTCGCTGCCACTTAGCTGCTGTACTGCCCTCCTCAAATTGGTTCATACCCGCTATAAATGGCCTGGAGCCAGACCACATATTAGATCCCTGGCTGAGGGAACTGGAGGGACAGTGGCGGGGGGCCCCCCCCTTTGGAAAGGGACAGGTGAGGGCCGCTTGACCCGCTGTCCCCGTTCCATGTCAACTGAGTGTTGTTGTCTTAGTCCCACCGACTCTTGTCTGGGTTGTCAGATGTCATCTGGAGGAAGATGTGATGACCTAGTCAACACAATCAATGAACCTTGGTTGCTGAACAAACACACGGCCCGCTAGATGACACGCGGCAGTTAGTGGCCTCTCAACCGAGTGAACCCCTGCCTGCGACGTCCCCCTCTTGCATGTGCTGCGACCTGGGCCCCGTTTCAGAAATGTTTGTGCCCACTAGACACTCGCAGTTGCGAGCCTGCCTAACCTCTCTGTCTGACATACAGTTTGTTTCTAAAATGTATACAGACGCAACTGTTTGATGAAGCTACTGTAAAATGATAAATATACACCTAGTTTTTGAACTCCAAATGAAGCCCAGTAACAAGCTTGGGTAACCCTTGGATATAAATTGCGCTCTCACAAATGGCAGGAAAAATTTACTTGTATGTGGTCGTGTACAAGCACAGTGTGTTTTACTAAATGTAAAATCACTAACTGGCCTAAATTAAACCTTCGCGTGTGATTATGCTACATAGAAAAATGTAATATATGTCGGTGTTGAAAAAAGAACGGTTTATTTTTGTCAGCAAGCAGCAAAACAACGCTAATTAACCCCTGGATGTAAATTGCGCAATAGAATTGGAGCCACCACAAAACTAGTAGCTTTGTAGCGTGTTTACAATTGAGTGTTTTCTAACGCCACACAAACAAGAGATACAGTTGTATTTGCCTTTGCTTGTGAATTACTACCAAAAAAAAAAATATATATATTTGGCGTTTGAAAAAGACGGTTATTTTTGTCAGGAACACCAGCAAAACAACGCTTAATTAACCCCTGGATGTAAATTGCGCCAAATATATATATATTTTTTTGGTAGCCTAATTCACAAACTAGTAGCGTGTTACAATTGCGTGTTTTCTACGCCACACACACCAACAAGAATACAGTTGTAATTTGCTTTGCTTGTGATTAGGCTACCAAAAAAAAAAATATATAATTTGGGCCGTTGAAAAAAAGACGGTTTATTTTTGTCAGCACACCAGTAAAACATCGCTTTAATTAACCCTGATGTAAATTGCGCCAAAGAATTTGAGCGCACAAACTAGTATCGTGTACAATTGGCGTGTTTTCCTACGCCACACAACAAGAGATACAGTTTTGTATTTGCCTTTTGCTTTGAATTAGGCTACCAAAAAAAAATATAAAATTTGGCAGTTGAAAAAGACCGGTTATTTTGTCAGCACACGCAGTAAAACAACGCTTAATTAACCCCTGGATGTAAATTGCGCCAAAGAAATGAGCCGCACAACAAGTAGGCGTGTTACAAATGCGTGTTTTCTAAGCCACACAACAAGAGATACAGTTGTAATTTGCCTTTTGCTTGTGAATTAGGCTACCAAAAAAAAATATATATATTTGGCGTTGAAAAAGAAGTTATGTTTGTCAGCACACCATCAAACAACGCTTAATAACCCCTGATGTAAATTGCGCCAAAGAAATGGAGGCCGCTACAAACTATAGCGTGGTTACAATTGCGTGTTTTTTCCTACGCCACACAACTAGAAGATACCACGTTTAATTTGCCTTGCTTGTGAATTAGGCTACCAAAAAAAAATTATATATCATTTGGCCGTTGAAAAAGACGGTTTTTTTTTTTGTCAGCACACCAGTTAAAACAACGCTTAATTAACCCCTTGATGTAAATTGCGCCAAAGAATTGAGCCGCACAAACTATTAGCCGTGTTACAATGCGTGTTTTCTAACCCACACAACAAGAGATACATTGTAATTTGCCTTTGCTTGTGAATTAGCTACAAAAAAAAAAATATATATTTGGCGGTTGAAAAAGACGGTTTTATTTTTGTCAGCACACCAGTAAACAACGCTTAAAATTAACCCCTGATGTAAATAGCGCCAAAGAATTGAGCCCGCACAAACTAGTAGCGGTGTTACAATTGCGTTGTTTTCCTATCGCACACAACAAGAGATAACAGTTTGTAATTTGCCCTTTGCTTGTGATATTAGGCTACGCAAAAAAAAAAAAAATATATTTGGCGTTGAAAAAGACGGTTAATTTTTGTCAGCACACAAACAAACCCAGTAAAACAACGCCTTAATTAACCCCTGGATGTAATTCGCCAAAGAAATTGAGCGCACAAAACTAGTAGCTGTGTTACAATTGCGTGTTTTCTAAGCCACACAACAAGAGATACAGTTGTAATTTGCCTTTGCTTGTGAATTAGGCTACCAAAAAAAAAAATATATATTTGGCGTTTGATAAGAAACGGTTTATTATTTGTCAGCACACCAGTAAAACAACGCTTAATTTAAAAATTTTTCCCCCCTGATGTAAAATTGCGCCAAAGATTGAGCCGCTCAAACTAGTAGCGTGTTTACAATTGCGTGTTTTCTACCCACAAACCAACAAGAGATACAGTTGTAATTTGCCTTGCTTGTGAATTAGGCTACCAAAACAAAATATATATATTTGGCGTTGAAAAGACGGTTTATTTTTGTCAGCACACCCAGTAAAACATACGCTTAATTAACCCCTGGATGTATATTTGCGCCAAAGAATTGAGCCGCACAAACTATAGCGTGTTTCAATTGGCGTGTTTTCTACGCCACACAATAAGAGATACAGTTTGTAAATTGCCTTTGCGTGAATTAGGCTACCAAAAAAAAAAAAAAAAAAAAAAAAAAAAAATTTAATTAATTTTTTTTATATTTGGCCGTTGAATAAAGACGTTTATATTTTTTGTCATGCACACCAGGCAAAACAACGCTTAATTAACCCCTCGGATGTAATGCGCCAAAGAAATTTGAGCCGCACAAACTAGTACGGGTTACAATTGCGTTTTTTCTACGCCACAACCACAACAAGAGATACAGTTGTAATTTTGCCTTTGCTTGTGAATAGGCTACCAAAAAAAAAAATATATATTTGGCGTTGAAAAAGACGTTTATTTTTGTCAGCACACCCAGTAAAACAACGCTAAATAACCCCGTGATGGAAATTGAGCCAAAGATTGAGCAGCACAAACTAGTATCGGGTTACAATTGCGTGTTTTCTACGCCACACCACAAAGATATACAGTTTAAAATTTTGCCTGCTTGTGAATTAGGCTACAAAAAAAAATATTATATATATTGGCGTGTGAAAAAGAACGGTTTATTTTTGTCACACAACCAGCAAACAACGCTTTAATTAACTCGTCACTGAGTGTAAATTGCGCCAAAGAATTGAGCCCATCAAACTATAGCGTGTTACAATTGCGTGTTTTCTACGCAAACCACAACAAGAGATACAGTTGTAATTTGCCTTTGCTTGTGAATTAGGCTACCAAAAAAAAATATATATAATTTGGGCGATGAAAAGACGGTTTTATTTTTGTCAGCACATACCATAAAACAACGCATAATTAACCCCTGGAGTAAATGCGCCAAAGAATGAGCCGCACAAACTAGAAGCGTGTTACAATTGCTGTTTTCTAACGCACACAACAAGAGATACAGTTGTAAATTTTTTTTTTTTGGCCCCCCTTGCTTGTGATTAGGCTACCAAAAAAATATATATATATTTTGGCTTTGAAAAGACCGTTTAGTTTTGTCAGCACACCCAGCAAAAAAAAAAAAAAAAAAAAAGAACCACCAACGATTTAATTAACCCCTGGATGTTAATTGCGCCAAAGAATTTGACCGCACAAACTAGTAGCGAGTTACAATTGCGTGTTTTCTCCACCACACAACAAGAGATACAGTTGTAATAAGCCTTTGCTTGTGAATTAGGCTACCAAAAAAAAAAATATAATATTTGTCGTTGAAAAAGAACGGTTTATTTTTGTCAGCACACCCAAACCCAGCAAAACAACGCTTAATTAACCCCTGGATGTAAATTGCGCCAAGAATTCGAGCGAACAAAACTAGTAGCCGTGTTACAATTGCGGTGTTTTCTTACGCCACACAACAAGAGATACAGTTGTAAATTGCCTTTTACTTGTGAATTAGGCTACCCAAAAAAAAATAAATATTTGCGTTGGAAAAAGACGTTTATTTTGTCAGACACACCAGCAAAGACAACGCTTAATTAACCCCAGGATGTAAATTGCGCAATAGAATTCAGCAGCCAATAATGAAAAGTATATGTATTGTAAAAACGCTGTTTCTTTAAATAAGTACAACAGGAACTGGCTTAGATCCCACTTGATATTGAATGTATAATGCAGCTGCAGTGGAACGCACACCGGATTCAGATCCAATACCCCAAAAAACAGAAGATAGAACAGTTCAGAGAACATCTCTGAGACAAGCTGAGACACCCCTACAGAAATTCGCTGTATTAATAAAAAATCAGTTCCTTCAGAAAGCGCTATCACCCGCAGCAGCAGCCTTCCTATACATACAGTGAGAGGAGTGTGAGCTCCCCAGCGGCGCGCCCTGGGACTTATATAGTGCGGTGGACGCTCACAGAATCCCCCGCCGGTCTCTATTGGGCTTCATCACTCTGCACATGTCCATGGCAGGCTATGCCCTTCTTCCCCCCAGAGTGCTTTGCCCCATGTAGCGCCATGTGCTCCCAGTCCCATTTTTATTCAATCAAAAGCCACACTTTCGTTCACGGCCAAGTAAAAAACCCCAAAGTTCGACTTCGGTCCAACCGAAGTTATTCCATGAAATTTCAAACGAATTCCACTTCGTTAGAATCAATTCCCACATCTCTAAACATGGATATAAAAGGAAAGGAGCTTAGACCACATGGGACCGGGCCTCTGACCCCTGGCGAAACATGTTGGGGAGGTCAGGCATGACGTTTTAAATTGCGATTTCTCACCTCTGTCTACAAGTGCTGCAGGGGGTGTCACAAGGTGTCACAAGGGGGCCTTATTTGTTTTGTGTCTATTAGATTAGGGACCACTGCCCAAGTAGGAGGCTTGGGATCCCTTACTGGAGTTAAAATTTGTTGTATAATACAAGGGCTTTCCTGCTAATGGGTGGTGACATACCACCAGACTTGATAATAGAAAAAGGAGCTATTCCTCCTTTTAGAAGCCACCAAGGGTTAATGTGAGGTTAGAAATCAGGTTTTCAAATAGGTGGTATAGAGGTTAAGAGTTATACTTAATGAAAGATTTACATTTTAGTGTTTTATAGATAGAGAACTGATAGAGTTTAAATTTGCCTATGGCAAAATAGTAAATAAAATGTGGGTGAGGACTTAAAAAAAAAAAAAAAAAAAAGGGAAAAAAATAAAATAGAATACTTCCTATATACTTCTCTTCCTTTCATTCCAGTCCTGCCACTGGCTTCGAAAGATGCATAAAAATGCATCAGATTATTGCGTGAAAGCACATTTAGGGGCCCTTATATGTCATGTGGTATTTTTTTTGGGCCAGAAATAAAAAAACACTTCAGACACTGCAGTGTCATACAGTTTTCATAGCCTTTTTTGGGGAAAAAAAAAAACAAAACAGTATATCATGTATATTTATAAGTGTTTTTTTTGTGTTTCTGATGTTTTTTTTCCCCATCACAGTTCATATGATCACATGATTTTCAATGTAAAAAAAATGTTTCAAAAACACAGGCCCCATGCACACATGTATTTTTTTTTTGGTGCTGAAAAAAAGACTTAAAGGGGTTATCTTGCTACAAAGATTAGCTTTCAACATGTAGGGAACACTAAATTGAAGAATTGTTATTTCCTAAATAAATTGCTTTGCTCATTTTTTTTTTTTATTGCGTAACTTCAAGTGATTTTATCACCTTCTGAGGGCTTTCTAGTTTCCCAGTGACCGACCTATGTACTTCTTCTCCCCTGCTGTTTATTCTATCTGATAGCAGGGAGTGACGTCATCACACAGGTCGGATCAGCACAGAACTCCAGACAGTGAGAGCTTGTTTTCTATCTGATCTTTCAGACAAAAGACATTAATCATTACTGTTTACTTCACCTCAGAAGCTTCCCTGGTCCTGACAGCATGAGATTTATCTAATTAGCAGAGGTCTGAATACACGGAGTGCATATGCTAATTACAGACAGCTTGACCAGGAAGTGACAGAGCAAGGCAGCATTATTTCATTCATGCATCCTATGAAACTTTGAGATGAGACAACCCCTTTAAATTGACGTGGGCTGCTTGCAAATTAAATAATAAACATTTTCACCATTCATCATTATTAAAAATTCTGTACCATTTTTGTTTTAGCTGCTCCCTTAGTGTACAGCTTGTCTCCAGGGGATACGACCAGGGACGAGAGCTCCTCAGTCCTGGACGCACAAGCTCAGGCATCGCCTCTGCTTTTAGGCAGCTACTGTCAGTCTATTCCCTGCTTAGTAATCACACACACTCGCTGCTGAGCGAGTGTTCAACCCCAGGTACTGTCATTCTACTCCTGTCCTCTGTACTTCTTCCTACATACTTCTCTTCCTTTCATTCCAATCCTGTCAATGGCTTCAAAAGATGCATCAGAATACTGTGTGAAAGCACCTTTAGGGGCCCTTTTCACTTATATTTTGCATGGCTTTTTTGTTTTGTTTTTTTTAAATCCAGAAACAAAACATCTTCACACACTGCAGTCATGCAGTTTTTTTTTTTTTATAAGTGTATAATGCATATTTCTAAGTGTTATTTTGTGTTTCTGGTGGATTTTTTTTCCCCATCACAATTCATATGATCACATGATTTTCAACGTAGAAAATGTTACAAAAATGCAGGACCCATGCACACGTGGTTTTTTTTTTTTTTCAGTGCTGAAAAAAACTAATAGAGAGCTATAGGGAGAAAAACGCTACAAACTCACTAAAAGTGCTGCACCGAGAGCATGTTGTGTTTTGAAAGAACTAGTACTGATCCAAAAACAAACCTAAGGGTATGTTCACACAGCATTTTCTAGATTTCAGAAACAAACACAAATCTAACAATGTGCAGTATGATTTACATTAATTTTAATGTAAAACATGCATCGGCACTCAGAGGTCTGATTGCTAATGTGTGTTTGTGATGCGTCTTTCAGATTCATTCAAAGAACTGACATGACAATTCATGATCCGTTTTACGCAGCAGACGCCCTATTTAAAACTATATGGTGCTTTTGTGCTGCACAGAAAACGCATCCAAGCACGCACCACACTTTGGGTACGTCTTTGGATACATCTTACGCAGCACTTTTTCAATCCGTTTTTCGGAGAGAAAAGCACTGTGTGAACATATCCTAATGTGCAAAAACATACTACAACGAAAAAGCAATTTCTGTAGTGTTTAATCTTTGGCTATTGACTTCTAAATAACATCTGGTCGCTGTAGTTGTTGCCCAAAAAAATTATTGAAAACACTGCAAAAGTCTTTTTTGCAAAACTGTAAAATGAGAAACTTGCCTGAATCTCCCATTTGGAAAAGGTCATCACACACACAGCGACAGTACAACACTAATCCTACAGTCTACACTTGTATAATTACCATTTTTTTTTGTCACACTGTCGCTCTTTGTGCATCTTCTTGGGCTATGTTCACACAGCAGATTTTTCTTCTACAGCAGATGCAGTTGTGGATTAAGATATGTATTAATGCTATTGCTGATTTGCACTGAATTAGTGACGTTACTTATTTATTTTTTTATTGAATTATCAGAGTGGATTCACATTAAATTTAAAGAGATGCATTCTCCTGAGTTAATGGGCTTAAAGGGGTTGTCTCGCTACAATGATTGGGTTTTAATTTAAAGATCTTTAAAAAACAAGCAGCTTTGCAATAAAATGTTCATTACAAAAGTCCTACTGATCTTTGTGCCTAGCCCTGTTAGTAATTACTACATTCACAGCTTCTCAGATCTCTATAGTAGCTGACCTGTTGAATCCTTATCCTTACTGCTGTTCAGGTCTGAATGACTCATCACCTTTGTGAAGACAGGTAGGATCATAAGCCCCTCCCGCACAGAATGCTTCTGTAGTGGAGGGGGGAGGGGGAGAGGACTCCTGGCACTGTGTCACATGCTGCTTGGATTAACCCTGTGTGTGCCTGCTTCCGTTCCTCTGCTTCTCTACACATTTAATGTGACAGCATGACCCTAGTCCCTGTTACTATAACAAGATATGCTTGGAACGGTGACTATACTAAAACTGTACAGATACAGGGGGCAGTGAATACTTTATGTTCTCTCACTGTATTAGGGACACATCCTGAGTATAGTAACACTGCCCTTGTTGTTTGCTGGAGATTTGGAGACATTGTAAAGCCTAGCAGAGGATATAGGAACACATGCATCCCCACTGCTCTATAGCACACAGCATCATAATCCTCTCTACACTCCTAATATCAGCCTCTGCTTGCAAACAAGACCTAAGCAAGGCACACACAGGGTTGAACTCTGAAGACACACCCCCTCCCCCCCTGTATAGAAGTTACGTAGCTGCCTGTGGTGCTGATGGAGTGGGGGAGGGGAGCAGAAGGAGACAGACCAAGAAACACGCCCCTCAGTTCAACTTACCAGGGACACTGACAGGCTGAAAGCACGTAATGAGACAACTCCTTTAACTTTAGCAGCAGCCCATGAGGGTAGAAAAAGTACAGTTCCCATCATGCATTTCGGATATCTATTTCTAGGTGTTCCTTTCATATTGATACTGTGGGATCAATATACTCGGTACACCCCTGGATATATTCCATAAGTGGTGAAGTTTCCAAACTGACGTCGTTTTGCTGGTGTTTATTAAAGGGAATCTGTCTCCAATTTTTTTTTTTTTTTTACTTATTAAATCAAGCCCCTGATCCATATGCTTTTTTTCCTCTCAGTCATTTTTATTTCCTTCCTGATTGAAAGATTTCTCATTTGTCCGTCTATATATATTGTGGGGAAGACATTCTTGGCTTGCACTGCTTTAAAAACAGCAGTCAGAGAGATACTTACAGCAGCTTCATGCAGGTTGGATTTATTTAAATCTAACTGATTTAATCACGAGATTTAAAACACGATTTAAATCACTAGTCAGTAAGGCTTGATTTTAAATCATGAATTAAATCAAAGTTTCTACCTAAACCTAGTTCTTGTTATTTTTAAACATGCAATAGATGAAGATTTTTTAAATCCTTTTTATATTACTTTTTTTCTCCCCAGTTTTAAATGGGTTTAATCATACATATTTGGACACCACTGTTTCTGTGACTTAGAAGGAGAAAAATAAACCTGACCTTAATAACAATTTAAATAGATTTTATTCACCTGAACAATAACAACATTACAGCATAAGTTATTTTTGCTTAAACCAAACATCCATGTTAACTAATTTGGTTAAACAAAATATATTATATATTTTAGAAACAGATTGTCCAGAGCCAGCCGACACCAGTAAAACTTAAATACAACTGTCCCTGCTGTCTTCTGTAGTCACTGTCGTCATCTTTCATGCTCATCTTCATCATTGTTTCCTATTCATAATCTGGAAAAGAAAAACAAGCTTTCCTGCTTTATTGGGTCCCGAACCGATTTTCTCAATTTAGAATGAATGATCAAAGGAAGAGAATATTCCCTTTCAACACCTGCAGAAGAAGCTACTGCGTTAAAAGTTAAATCATTACTTGAACGGTCTCTAATCCAAGGCGGCTTAATTGACTTCCACCAGTTTACTGGGTGTGACCTTCCTTATAATATCTTCAGCAAACAATATTTCTTGAATGGTTTTCCCCCTTACTCTGAATTTATATAGTTGAGCATTAAAGGTTGATTGAAGCTGGAAACCCATGTCATATCTAACTCCTCTTCCTCAGCACTTTAGGTTTTGACCCTGATATTGGATATTGACAATATTTCCAAAAAAATGAGCTGGAGAGAGTCAGTGACTTGTCCCATTCGTTTGTTTACTGCTTGTAAATGTAATTCCTGTCATCGTTAATCTGTTTTTAAAGTGTTTCACTCTCAGTCCATCCAAATTCAACAGCATCCGCAATAAGACAGCCTATTTTTTCTGTATTTTGTTTAAAGCTTGAAGAGATGGTTTTTTCAGAAGCTCAGCATATGTTCAACATTTCTCTTAAGCCCCAATGTTGAGGATTTTGGCCCGTGACAGTGCCGATCTATTAATCTCAGATTTTCTCACAAAATGTCATCAGAATAAGGCCTGTTTTTTGATATACTGCTCCAAACAGTCCACCACAGAGTTTCCATCAACAATGTGGGAAGCGGTAGCTTGGTTCCACCCATCTTTTAAGAGCTGCTGAGGCACAAATGATTTATTACGAAGTATTAGCAATTTCAACAACATTACCTTTATTTCTGAAACACATTAAGTCTTTGGCTAAGTGTGCAGGCAATGTGCACTGCAACCATATGTTATTATCAGCTTTTGTATTCTCTCCCTGCTCTTCTAAATCTCTTCTCATCTTGGATACGTTGCCGTCATTTGTTCAGTGACCAAACTGCGACTATACAATTTGAATTTTTGTTTCACTATGTGATTATACGCTTTTACAAAACTGCCACTTCTCTTGTAAGTATCTCTGCTTGTGTTGCATTTCCTGACGATCAGTTTGTTTGTCAAGGAAAGACTTTACTTCTCTGTTCTTATACAAGCACATAAACAATATGGATCATTGTGGAACATTACTCCACCCATCAAACTTAGGTTAACAATTACACCTCCAGGCAGCGGTTGCACAATTGCTCAATTTCTCTGTCATACACTTGATCCAGCAGTTTTCCTGCAACATCAGCTCTGCTGGGTGGAACTGATCTGAGTCTCAGTGACTGAACCATATTAATGAAATGTGGGTTCTCAGTCAGATGGAAAGAAGTTCGTTGCATTAAAATTAACTGGCAATTTTTTCATCAAACAACTCTTTTTCTATCTGCTAGTTCTTATCACAAACCTATCTATTGTGGTTCCAGGAGGTTAAGGAGTTTTTTCTTTCCCTTTTTGGGTGTATGGTGATATGTGGCTGTGGGTGTCTGATAGATGATGCTGCTGCTGAATGAAGCACTATCCTGGATGGATAACTCTGAAACTGTAGAACAGGATGATGGTGACGTGGAGGTGATAGTTTTCCAGAATCCAGAATTTCCCCTAAACAAAAAAAGTCAATTGCTGTTATTTTATAGTTTATACAATTTCGCTTATTGTACACAACACATCACTGCCCCAAAAGAATCTTTGTTTTTCTCTTCATCATAACTGTAACCAAATGAGGTGGTGAATTTACAGTAACATGCAGTAATAATAAGAAATATCATTTTTCTCACACCTGACAGTTCCAGTCTTTAGAAATAGAATTCATAAAAATGTTCAACCAACCTGAAGATCCTGCCTGTTTAGAAGGTTTTCTTTGGTCATCTTCATCACCCGCACTCTCATGATGTTTGCCATCATTCGCTGCCATACCAGGCCTTGCATCTCTTTGTTGCATCGTTTTGCATTTTGCACGCACTGCAGCCTTACCGATAGGCGAATGAGCTTCATTCAAATATTCCCAAACTGGGTCTCTTTTACGCCTGCTGCCATTATAAGTAATGAATGTAATAAACCTCAATCGTACACACAAACAGATACCAACTTGTCTGTCGTGGCAATGCTGCAGATTGGGGCTCAAAGTTTTCACTTTCATTTTCCACTGTCTGCTTGCCCATCCTCCTCCTCACACTTAGATTCACATTCTTCTGTGTTTGGTTGCAGATCTATTCCACTCCAAACAATAGAAACATTATTGTCTAACTTCTTGGACTTCTGCACTGAAGGGGGTTGGATCCGTATTCATAGGTTTGTAGAACAATAGGATTTACAGGTCTTTTTCTCACTCTGTTCCATCCGATGTAACATTTTTGCTGTGAAGAAGAGGCCGGTACCTCTGCGGAGTCCAAATTCATTTTGAGAACTGCGTAAGTTAAAGCGAGCCGTCTGTGATAATATAGAGAAAACTGTCACTGCCCACTAATCCTACAGAAATCTCTGGAAGAGCATGGCATTATGAATGTTACACATATACAGCCTTTAATTCAACGGAGTTAAACAACTCCGCATATCTCATTGATGGAAGAACCTTTGGATGGTTAAATTATTTTCCTCAAAAAAAGCATTTTTATTGAAAAAAAATACCGATTTAAATCTAAAAAAAAATCCGATTTAAATGCAAAAAATAAAATTCCGATTTTTTTTAGATTTTATCCACCCTGGCTTTATGCACATAGGAGCCTTAAGACAGATTCTGTCCCATAGACTTGTATAGGAGAGTTTTCACTGTGAAGGGAGGGGAGGGGGAGCTGTGACATCTCCTGTTGTGACTGGTGGATTCTGTGTTAGCTGTACACATTGGTGTCCTCCTTTCAGTTGACCCTGCTTGTGCTGATAATGAGGACAACTGCTGAAAAGCACTGAAACAGAACAGAAGATGTCAGACGATTTATTAGCTTAGTGGCCAAAGTGAAAACTAAAGGACTTTAGAATTATTAAAAAAATACTGAAAGTGATCTGGAAAATTAAAAAAACATAACCAAAAATTCCTACAAAATGTGTTTAACATATGTGAGTTAAATAATAAGTAATTTTTTGATGACACATTCCCTTTAAGTTTTAGCCCCTTAGCATATCCGCAAACTTAAGATAGTGCCTAAAAAATGCTAATAAAATAAGGCCCCAAAATCCAATAGGCGCTCCTCCTATTTTGAGGCTTGTAGTTGAGCCACATATGGGATATTTCTAAAAATGGCAGAATCGGGGGAATGTTTGAGTTGCTTTGCCTTGGTAACATCTACTGTCTTCCAGTGAATAAGGGATAAAAAATAAAAATCTGCAAAAAAAGTGAGATTTAGAAATTTCACCGCCACTTTGTTACGCCTATAGGTGTTTCACAGAAATTAATGCAAACTTCCTAAATGTGGTTTTTAGTTACTTTTAAGGGGTGCAGTTTTTCAGATGGAGACATTTATGGGGGTGTTTAACATGCAGGCCCTTCAAAGCCACATCAGAACTGAAAAAGTCCTTAGAAAAAATCTGTTGCAAATTTTTTTTTTAAATTTGAAAAATTGCTACAAAATTTATAAGCCATCTAATGTCTTAAAAAAAAAATAAAGAAATATAGTTAATAACTAGCATCTACCATATGTTGGCATCATTTTTTAATTATTTTGTTTGGTATAACTCTGTCTTACATGCAAAAAAATGTTGAGCTTTGAAAATGGCAAATTCATTTAAATTTTCCCAACATTTTGATATTTTTCACAAAAAGGATTGTACGGACCAAAATTTATCACTAACTTAAAGCACAATGTGTCACATGGATAGGTAAAACAATGAAAAAGTTATTCTCACATAAAGTAACAGGTCAGATGTAAAAATGGAGCTCTGTCAGAAAGCTGTTAATTCCTTATAGTTCCAGATCAGCATATTTTGATTCAACAAGGTTCTTACAATACAAAGTATGCCCCCCTCCCCCTGTGCAATATGGCTTCTAGATATGTTTTTCAATATGATTGTCTTTTTTTCTTTCTTGTATTATCCAAGGAACGATGGTATATTCTGTATATGAGACCAAACACTATACATCGGAGGAAGTTTGACATTAAAGGGAATGAAATTGAGCCTAACTTCAGTGACACTAAGAAGGTGAACACTGGCCATCTCTTGTCTTCTTACAGTAGGTATTGCATGTATATAGTTTTTATTGAACTTTAGTACTGTAAAGAGCTGAGTCTAACACACAACTTATCCTAGTAAAAAATGTTGGTGTAAAGAAGACGAAAGTGGCCTCAAAAAGATAATATAAAGAACATTATAATAAGATATTCAGAGGGTGTTAGCAGGAGATAAAATGTGATTACAAGCTGTCCCTAGATTACTAAGCCTAGACATTTACTTTGAAAATATAAAAGGGACCACTCTGAAAATGATGCCACAAAGTATTTTCTTACTATCTTTCTGCCTTATTTTTGCTGTGCTAAATGGGATGATATAGCACAGTTTCTCCAACTACTTCCTATTACTGAGGTGCCTTTATTGCAATCTACAACATATCTCCCTACAACTTGCCTCCCAATACTTGAAATTCAATTTGCCAGAAATGTCATATTCTGCTCACTAGCACTGCCAAAACTGTAAATGTCTCTTTTTATACGAATTTGCACAAGCAAAGACCCTATTGAAGTCTGATTCACATGACAGTCCTATAGAAACTTTATTGTTGACAAGCATGGTACAAATAATTTTAAAAACTCAGGGCCACATGTGTGAAAACTGTCTTGGTGTAAGACATTTGGAGCTCTGATTGGTTGCTATGGGCAACAAAGAAAGTCTTTAGACAGTTTTCATGCATGTCCACCTTTTCTCAAACTCCATTATAAAGTGTGGCTTTCCACAAACGACATAAAGTAAGCAAAGCACTAAGAGCATGTTCACATGGCGTCTTGCGGCGCATACCTGTGTGCGCCACGAGACGTCGTGTGTTTAGAAGAACGTGCTGATCAGTGCATTCTTCAAAAGCGGGAGGGAGGGGGCCCATGGACTCATTCACTTTCATTATCCCTGCCGCGTATACGCTTTCCCCTGGCATTCAATACGCGGCGGGGAAGATGGCAGGTAATCATAGCTCTCAATGAGAGCTATGATTACCGTAATTACAGGATGTATTTCGGGGCGCATTACAGCGCAATTACACCTTGAAATATGTCCTGATAGAAGCCGTGTGAACATAGTCTATGGCTATGTTCACACGGTGTAATTGCGGGGCGTAATTATGCCCCGCAATTACGCCGGAGTTCGGGAGCTCGCGCAAGCTCACTTGGGTACGCCGTCAGTACGCCGGCCCCATAGACCTTCATTACTAGCGGCGCGTATTCGCCGCTACTAATTGACATGTCACTTATCTCCCCCTGCAGCGTATTTTGCGAGCGGGGAGAGGAGGCGTGATCCATAGTTCTCTATGAGAACTGTGGTTTAAATGTAATGACTGGGACGGATTTCACCCTGTATTTCGCGTGGTACAGCGCGAAATACGGGGTGAAATACGTCCCCGTTTAAACCGTGTGAACATAGCCTAAGACATCATTGTTTATTCTGTTTTTCTTTGTGATATTTTCCAATTATCAAATACCCTGACATGTCAGAAAATATAAGTGGGGATGTGAACAAGGACTTTTATTGATGATTTAAAGAGCAGATGAATGCTTAGATCTCTGTTACAGATCAGCTTGATCTACCATCTAAATGCCATGTCAGAAGATTTTAACCCATTTACTACTAGGCCAGTGTTCACAGCTAAAATCTGAACTAGAAAATAAAAACATTTATATTATACCTCATTACACACATATTTTCTGAAATTAGGCACCTGGTACAGTCCAATCATAAAACCCTTCATGCAATTTTGCAATAAAGCTTGGCATATTTGTGCCTAAAAGAATTAATTGGTTGTTGCCCATTCTTTCAAAGCTCTTGAAGGGCAAATATGCTTTATTTTGTAGTGGTATAGAAAAATGGGAAGTATTATGGTATATTTAGGCAAATTTTTATTTCAGGTGCTTTGGAAAGCCTGGTTCCTCACCATATAGGACTGTAGTTGAAGCCCACAAGCTATGAGGCATATTTATTATTGCAGTTGCACCAGAATTCTGTGATATCTTGAGGAAAAGACCCTGTATCAATCTGTAACTCTGTTACTTGAGGCTGTACAGGACTAGTGTTCATTAAGGGCTGGTTCACATGGCTTATACACGCCGTAATTGCGGGACAGATTCCGCCCGCAATCATGGCGGGGGGGGGCGGCAGCTCGCCGGCCCCATAGACATCTATTATCCACGGCATGTATCCCGCCGGGATAATGTGCATGTCACTTTCTCCCCGCTCGCGAAATTCAACGAGCGGGGAGGGGAGACGGAATCCATAGTTCTCTGAGAACTGTGGATTACCGTAATGCCTGGGACGGATTTCAGCCGTATTGGAGCGCAATATGGCACGCAATACGGCTGAAATCCGTCCCAAAATAAGCCGTGTGAACATCGCCTAACAGGCTGTGATTTCTTACCTTTTGCTTTCTTAAGCACAAAATTAGTAAGTAAAATTAGCGCTGCATCCAGAATATTGCATCTAAAATATTAAATCATGTATCATTTAAAAATTAAAATAATACCAAGATCTAAGCTCTAGCCCTAATACTATGTTGCAACTGTTAAAGTCTTAAATCTGTCAGCTGTGACCGAGTTATTTAGAACTACAGGTATAGCAGTGAAGAAGATCCCTAATATACTTTGTATGTCCAGTTGACAAACTCTGCTACATAGAGAATGCAGTAATGTTCTCCATGAATGACTCTCTAGTCACATTAATATCATGTAATATAATAGATTCTCTTGAACTTTTATTAGCATCAAGTTTTCAGTGTATACATTTATGCCAAACTATTTCAAACCTGTAGTTTTATCCTCAAATGACAAAGGCCATGGTTTCCCAAAAGATCGCAGGTGCGCTGCGGTGCCTGATGGGGTGTCTGCACGACTCACAGCATAATAAACCCTATGGACTTGATCTGATATATGGACTTGCCTCATTTGAGGATACGACAGGTTTAAAACCGGTTGGTATAAATGTATACATTGGAAACTTGATGCTATTAAACATTCAAGAGGATATATTACAGTTAAAATGGTTGTCTCACTACAAGGATTGCTTTTTATGTTAAAGATCTTGCAAAACAAGTCACTTTGCAATAGGTGTCCAATAACAGTGTCCTACCTATTCGGAAATATGCCCTCTTGTATGGGCTGCATCCGCTCCTCAGGTCGCTATAGCTACGGACCTGTTTGATCTCTCCTGATAAGCTGCCAGCGCTGGTTGCTATAGTTACAGACCTGGTCTCCTCAGCAGCTAGTCACTGAATCGACTAGAGAGTTATTGACTAGAGTCGTTCCTAGAGAAAATTATTGCATTCTCTATATAGCAGTGTTTGATTTACAAGTGTTTAAAGTCACAATGCATGATATACGTCCTTAGCAGTAAAAGAGTTAACTTATTCCTCTTACTATATTGCAGTATTTTTAATGGGATTTTCTGATCTTTAAACATATGTGTCCATGCACTAAAAAGTATGAATTACTAATGCTCTGTCTGTAGTGGAGGTGCCTTTGTAAGTCAGTCTCACATGCAGTTGCAGGTCCACACCCCTGATGATTATGTTTGTGTGACATAAAATACTGTAAACCCTGATTATTTCCCCCTCACCTCCCTGAAGTACCAGCCCTTGCTGGTGCACATCACATGTCCTTTATATCTTCTGCTCCCTCCACTGCTTCCCTATCTCTGGATATGTTAGGCTATGTCTACACAGCAATGTAATATCGTTGGATTTTCAGCAGATTCAGTCTTTAGAATCTGCTGAAAATCTGACGGTACACTGTGCTGCATAGACAGCAATAAAAAAAAATGGAATTTTTACAATGGCTTTAAAATCCGGCGGATTTTAAAGCATGTTGGATATTCCACCCAGATTTGTATTGAATGTACGGGGTTGACGGCAAATCTGAAAACCGCGGATTTTGCTCAAATCTGCGCCAAAAGCCACGGTCCAGCAATGCTAAAATGCTATCAAATTTTGGACGGCATTTCAACATTTACTGTGTAGACATAGTCTTAGGCGCTGTCTACACGACCGTGATTTACTATCGGATTTTTAAACGGATTCTGTATGAAGAATCCGCAAAAATCTGACTGTAAATAGTCCACATAGACCTTAATACAAAATCCGAGCTGTGGTCTACACATCTTGGATTTTCTGAGGTTGATTTTCAAATCCGAAAATCATGTAAAAAAAAACATGTTATTATCCGCCATATTTCTGTTCAATTAAATGGGACGGCAGAAAACCGCTGCAAAAAAATGGGACAAAAATTGGAACAAAAACCGAAAAACGAGTGTGAGATACTGGTCAGATTCTGATTAGAATCCGACAAGTATTATGTCCTCTGCTGTGTGGATGTAGCCTTATGATTGTCAAGCTAGAAAGCAGAGCGTGCAGTTTGTTATGAGCAACAGAACAGCATAGCTGTCTCTCAGTAGCATATATTTTGTAACAGAGGGGCATGTAAGCATCTGTATATAGTATAGGAGTTATGTATCTAAGAAGGATGAGGAATTCTGGTAACAGTGGTTCTTAACATAGTTAGGCTCACACAACCTTAAGCCGGAACATAATTGCGCACCACGCAATAAAATGTGATGAACAATTAAGAAAACTTCGTGATTAGGGGGGGCGGGGGAGGGGGGGGGGGATAATGGGGGGGGGCCGGCACTTCGCCGGCCCATAGACTATCACTGCTAGCGGCGCGTATACGCCGCTAGAAATGACAGGTGAATTATCTCCCGCCCGGGGTTCCCCGGGCGGGGGGGGGGGGGGGGGGGAGAAAACCCAAGTTCTCTATGAGAACTGTGAATTAAAGGTAATGATGGGCCGTTTTCGGCCCGTAATTTGGGCATTGGGCGCTAATTAGGGACAAATAGGCCCTTTTTTAAGCCGTGTGAACATGGCCTAATACAGCCCACAGCAAGCCCTGGCCGCATGAAATAATGGTGCAACACAGAGCTATAAAATGTGATGAAAATTAGAAAAACTTCTCGATTAATTGTGGCATCGCCCAGTGAGCATTCACATACATATAGGTACTTTTCTATGTTCTCATTGGCTCGGAAGACTCTAAGTATTCTAAAATATGAAGTAATACATTTTAAAGTATTGAACTACATTCTCTTCACCAGAGGTCGAAGCAAAAGGTGAAACTGACAGACTGCAAACAGAGGAGCTGAAACGTCTTATTAACAAGGAGGAACTGATAAAAATCAGTCTGAAGTTTACCCCCAAAGATAGTGTTGCCTTTTGGCTGCCAGAAGCTGAAATGGAAAAGACCGAACTGGAGACTGGAGAACAGTTAAGAGTGAAGACCATAGGAGATGGACCGTTTATATGTAAGATTGTTACTCTGATAATACAGAACATGCAAAAGCTCTTTTCTACCTTCTCCAACAGCATCTAAAATGCTCTCCATTTTATTAAGTGTATCGTTGTTGACTAACTTTAAAGTATGTAATGCAGGTCTCCATTAATCTTGACCAGCTATCCAGCTGCAATATGTATACGATGGCTGTATTCTGGTATGGTGGCTTCATAGTGTACAGCTATTACATGCTGTACTTTGATATCATTGCAGTACCTTTGGTCAAAGTTACATTTTTAGGGTTTGTAGGCATGTTCAATGTTCTGTAGCTTGCTTTGCTGGGATTTTTCAAGTGTACCACCACAGAAAAATAAAAAATAAACTTCACAGTACTTATAGATCCTCATGTACAGTTCTCTGTAGCTTTTTGTTTCCAGTCTTCCTCCTCCCAATTGGTAAACTCCTGCAATCGTACCTCTTTTACAAAGAAGAGGTCTCTCGCTCTCTTGCTCTCTCTCGTCTCTTATACCTATTTCAGTGGATGGGGTGGGCCACCTGGTTGCATTTGTACTGTTAATATTAACCTTGAAGGAGTTTTATCGTTTGAGCTGTTCGGCTGTTCAGCTAATTCTCTCAGATTGAGTTTGAAATCCAGGGGCGTGTCTCTCCTCTCAGGAGGCGTGTCTGTCCTCACTGAAGAACTGTGACATCATCATTTTGTATGAGGCAGGGGATGCAGAAGGTTGTCTGGATATAACAGCTCTGTAGCCTCCTGCATGCTTATGTCTGCAGCCTTCAGGCTCCACAAGCTCCAGCAAGCACCTGTTATATCTCTTAGTTTACACACAAATTACACTGAAAGCCAGCAGCTTTTACTTCTGTTCTAGTGGTGTTCACCCAAATTGTACTGACAACAGGCAGAGATCTTTACTCAACTACAAGGACAAATGTCAGCTTCAAGTAAAGATCTCTGCTTGCTGTCAGTGACATGTGAGTGAAAACAATGGGGGGAGACGCAATCAGCGTTGAGAGAGGACCCTGCTAAACCTATAACTTGGGCTGGTAGTGCAGCGGTAGAGCTTTGCTCTTACATTGAAGGGGTTTGGAGTTCTAGTCCCTCGCAGAGTAAATCCCCCCCCCCCTAAATTCTACACATATGTAGAGAGACCTAAAATATATATGTCAATCTCTATAATGATATTTATACACATACATAGCTCCCCTATATCATGTCTCATCCCCCAGAGTATATGCATTGTATCACATATGTTGGAAGTGCTTGGTGTGACTACTGCGAGGATGGGACACTATATAGGGGAGCTTTGTGTGTGTATATAAATAAAATTATAGATGTCTACACATATATTTTCATATCTTTACATATGTGTACAATTTATAAAAGAAAATTAAAAAAATCTAATGATGGGGCTTGAACTCCTAACCTCTCTCTTGCAGAGCGGATCAGCTAAGCATTAAACTACAAATACAGTTTGTACAAACACTGTGTTGAATCCTTATGTTATACACTACAGATGATGATGTCATAAGGAGGCTGGGCTTGCATTAGATCTGAGAAACAGAACGCCCTCTTTTCAAAGTAGCAGCTTAAGGACTGGACCTGTGAGGAGGTGAAACAACCTCTTGGCAAAAGCCCTTTAACCAGGCAGTAATTGCCCAGATTCTTCAACCTAGAGCTGGGAGATGTATATAGAGTCAGCAGACCTTGGTTTCACTATTGATTTTAACAGCTCAGAGGGGAGTAAACACAGAGTGTGCAGGCAGTCAATCACAGCGTAGGGGGCGTGGCCGTGGCATTTCCTGTCTAGGGGCGTATCCCAACAGGCTGAATGAAATGTCAGCCAGCCAATCACAGTGCAGGGGGCGTGTCCAGAGGGGCGGGAAACGTCCAGGGGGCGTGTCCGACCAGCAACAGCAGAAATAGAACACAGATTTACAGAAAAGCTCATATCTGCTAAACCAAGTGACTGGGGTAATGCAACCCAATAACAAAAGTGCTTATTTTTAATGTCCCCATAATCTGAGACATGATCTTTGTAATGATAAAAACCCTTTTAAGTAATATTTTTCTTTCCTTCAGTTTCCTTGGCAAAAATTGACACTGGCACAGTGACAAAATGTAATTTTGCTGGAGATGCTCAGACTGGAGCTTCCTGGACAGACAACATAATGGCCAATAAGTCTCGCAGTGCTGAGCCCATGCCTGAAGCCCGTGGTCAAGGTGATGGAGCTGAAGATGATGAATGGGTATGAAAATATTTTCCAGTATAAATTTAAAAGGGAAGACCATTTTGTAAACATAAATGGTATATGCACGTGCATGAAAAGTTGCATATCTTCTCCTAGGAAATTTGTATTATTTATTTTAAAGCGCCATTAATTCTGGGCCGCTGTACATTTGAAAGTGGTTTACATACATAGCAAAAGACAAAACAAAGTACGGGTTGACTCAGGCCGAGAGTGTAGATAGAGAAGAGCAGAGGATGCAGGACTGACCCTTAAACGGATTCCCTGAAAAGTATTTAATGACCAGTACATTTTTTTTTAGTTTTGCCTCCTTACGTTTCAACAGTCGTAACATTTTTTATTTTTTCAAGTTGTACTTTTTGGGGGAATAGTTTAAGTTCACTTTTAAATTATTGCAGAATTTTTTTTCAATTTATTCAATTCTTTTTTTACACCATTCATATTTCACATTTAATAACTTGTTAGATTAATTATACAGGTTATTATGGTCGTGTAGATACCTAATATGTGTAGTTTTTTGTTTTTTTTGTGTGTAATTTGTGCACAATTATTTTTTTATTAAATATTTTAATGTTATTATTTTTCTCTCCACTTTGTTTTTTACTTTTTCTTAAATCCTGTGAAAGGATAGCTGTTTACATTTTTTTTACACTTAGTAATGCATTAGCATATTAATATATGAGAATACATTATAATCTGTGCCAGTTTGACACAGGCAGCACACAGTCTGCTCTGATCTGTGGCTTGTTATACAGACAGCCCTAGGTCTGACTGTGCAGCCCGTCATTGGAGTCCCGATCATCCAACAGAGCAGGGGAAAGCCCTTTGATTATGCTGCGGTCACGAACCGTGGCAATCAGAGGTTTAAGCGCCGGGGAGCAGAGGTTTTCCTTGCTCCCCGGCACTTGCACGGGCTGCGCTGGGAACAGGGCTGTCAAGTACTTCACAGCCCTGTTCTTAGCGCTGCTGTGGTGCCGGGAGCCTCAAAACCCAATGTCTGCAGCGACGCCAAAAGGCTACAGATGAATGACCTGAAATGTCCATAGCCAAAAGGCGGCGGGCGGTCGTTAAGGGACACTGACAGAGACTGCAAGAGGAGGAGGTGGTGTAAAAGTGAGGGACACTAAGGGCCAAATGTATGAAATGGTTTAGGTCTAAAACTCACCTTTTTCCCTAGAGAAACATCGGGGGAAAAAAGTGAGATATAGACCAAAATCATTTCATACATGTGGTCCTAAATGTTCGATTGGTGACGTATGAGGAGACCCAGGAATGTGACAAGTCTGTGATGCCAAAGAATGAGAACATTTGTGAGAGGAGGGAGTGGTTGACTATGTCAGAGGCAAAGGACAGGTCTGAGAGGAAAGGCACAAAGTAGTGGCGAGAGGCTTTTTTGGTTTAGTCATAATTAACTTTTGGTAGGGAAGTTTAGTTAGAATGGTGGTGTCAGAAACCAAATTTTAGCGTCTTCAAAAGTAAGCTGAATGAGAGATGGGAGGATAGTTTAAGATATATGTGTTTTTCAAGGAGTTTTGAAGCAAATGGAAACAATACTAAGGTTTGGGATAAGATGAGATGGTAATGGGTCAAGATTTTATTTAGTGTGAATAGATTTGAAGAGAGAGATGGTAAGCTTGTCATGAGTAACAGTGGTGAAGAAGGTAATGGGAGAAGAGCATTGTGCAGATAAACAGATGGGTTATGGGGACTGTAGGTTAAAGCTCTCCACTGTAGTGGATCTTGTTCTTGAATTGTGTGCCAAATTAATCTGTTGATATGAGAGATGAGACACTGAGGGATGGAATAGAGAGTTGAAGCTGTTAAATAACTGTTTACGGTTGTGAGACAGAGAATATGAGAGTGGTAAAGTAGTCCTGTTTGGCAGAAGTGAGTGCAGACTTGTTGTTGAATGTTTGCTTGTATTTAGGAAAATCATTGGTGGATTGGGTTTTCTTCCATCAGCGTTCAGCAACTCTGGAAGGTCACTTTTTATTTTTCATCAAATCAGTGTGCCAAGGTTGTGGAGTTCTATTGTGTAAGGGGGACAACTAGGTCAAGAGCAGAGGTGATTGTGGTGTTGTAGAATGCAGTGACTGCATAAGTTTCATGAAGTGAGGATATGTTACAGATAGTCAGCGAGATTGTGAGTATCAAGCAGGGCTGTGGAGTCGGAGCCTATTTTGTCGGAGTCGTCATAAAAGGGACCGACTCCCAAAATCTATAATAAGTTGGTCCAGTTAGTTCGAGGCAGTGCAAAGAGCAAGAGGAATTGGGTCCGGCCAGTGCTACTGCTCCCATATCTTCAGCCTTATCACATGAGGAGTGTAATTGATGACATGGAGCAGACAAAGCGCTGCCCCAGGGGAAAAGATTCCGCTCCCAGGGCAAACAGATTTCAGCAAAATTTTTCACCTGCTTTCAAAGAAGTAGCAGAGATCAACCATTCATCAAAACTGACTGTGGCTGAGGCGATTCCTTTATACCCTGACATTGTTAGAGATGTTGCCCCTGTGGTCACCGCTTTGCCCCCAACCCAATTTAGTATAGAGAGGCCGTTCTCTAGCCTGGAAATAATGAGGTCAGATGTGAGGTCATGTATGCAGGATCTGATGGAGGCAATACTATTTCTCAGAACAAATTCAGAGACTCCTCAAATGTTCCTGCAGTGTTTTGCATATTTACCATTTTTTTGGTGTTCTAAAGTCATAGCCAATAAATATATTGTACACTGACCAGAAAAATGGTAACAATGTTTTAAACTTTTTGAGACTTTCAGGCTCCATATCTCTCCATCCACTACAGCTTTGTGCATGAGGCTACTGTAATTTTATATACAGTCATCTTACCTATCTACATAAATTTGACTTGCAAGTATTTAGCATCTGCTTAGTTCTGCAGATTCTTTCCTGTAACTGCATTGTTACTGTTCTGCTCCTAAAAATCAAAATGTTAATTTATATTATTTTGTTAGTATTTGGTAAATCCACCTTTTGGTTTTCAGCACTGCCTGAATCCTTCTGGACTCTTCTACACATTCCCAATGTTGGTGCAGCCTGGACTTGGATACAAATACAGCTTTTTCTTCAACTCTACCTACAAGTGTTCAAAACATTGTTACTCTTTTGCTTGTCAGTGTCTGTTCTACCTAAATAGCTTGATCGTTGTATCATAAGATGATAAACAGCCTGATGTTACCATTTTACTTCTCACTTAAACATGCGCCATGTATGAGGGAGTCGGGATTCGGGAGTCGGAGGTTTGGGAAATTGAGGAGTCGGAGTCGGGGCTTTGGCTTGCCGACTCCACAGCCCTGGTATCAAGACCTTGAGGTTTTCTTCAATAGTGTACTGGTTTCAGAACTGTAGAGGCAGGTGGAAGAAAAGAGAGCAGAGAAAGTCAGATATGCGAAGAGGAGAGTTTGAGATGTTTGATAGGGAGTAGAGGCAGGTAAAGACAAGGTCCAGTGTATGTCCCACTATGTGAGTGGGTCCAGAGGTTCACTGTGAGAGGCCAAAGGAGGAAGAAAACAATAAGAGTTTGGTGGCATGTCAATGTCATGTGTCGACAGGGATTCTCCAGTCTTCCATAATTATAGCAGGGATTTCTATAGACAGGGAGTGGAGAAGCCCAGTAGTGAAATGGTCGAGGGGCAGTAGCTGGGCCTGGTAGTCCGTAGACGACAGCCACTTGGAGGGAGAGTAGATGTGGACATAGTGCACCTCAAAAAAGGGAAGGTTAGGGAAACTAGAGGTGGAATCAGGACAAAAAAAATGAATATCTTAAAGGAGAAGAATGACCCCTCCGCCATGCTTGTGGCACGGAGCATGAGTAAATTGAAAGCCACTGTAATAGAGCACAGCAGGGAAGGCTATGTTGGAGGATGTTAGCCAAGTGTCCGTCAAACCTAGGAAGGTTAGGTTACATGAAATAGTTGTGAATGTTGGGAAGTCTGTTGTGTAGAGACTGTGCATTTTTGCCCATTCTTCTTTGCAAAATAGCTCTAGCTCAGTCAGATTGGTTTGTGAACAGCAATTTTTAAGTCCTGCCATAGATTATCAATGGGATTTAGGTCTGGATTGTGACTGGGCCATTTTAACACATGAATACATTTTGACTTAAAACATTCAATTCTAGTTTAGGTTGTATGTTTATGGTCGTTGTCCTGCTGGAAGCTGAACCCACGCCCCAGTTTCAAGCCCTTTGTGGCTTCTAATAGGTTTGTCTCCAGGATTTCCCTGTATTTAGCTCCATCCATCTTCCCATCAACTCTAACCAGCTTCCCAGTCCCTACTGAAGCGAATCCTCCCCACAGCATGATGCTGCCACCATCATGCTTCATGGTGGGGATGGTGTGTTCAGGGGGATACAGTGCAGTGTTGACTTTACTCCACACACAGCGTTTGGGATGTAGTTCTCATCTGACCAGAGCACCACCTTCCACATGCTTGCTGTGTTTCCTACATAGCTGTTTGCAGACTGCAAATGGGACTTATGGTTTGCTATCAAAAAGGGCTTTCTTATTCTCCCTCTTCCCGGACACCCAGGCGAACAAAGAAGCTTGGCACGGTAGGAAGGTGGGGCACAGATGCTATCAGCAAACTAGCTCAATATGCCCACACATCGCCACGCAGTGCAGCAGCAGAGATACTGGAGAGAACGGAGGGAAGTAAAGGTCAGGGGTCAGACTATGATGGGGAAAGTGATGCAGGAGCTGGACCCAAAACGATTAACAGGTGAGGGTCAGACACATTTGGCTCAGCAAAAGACTATCCAGAACCAACTATGAGAGACTTATTGCTAGCCATAAATAAATGTAACTCCTCCATTTTCTCGCTAAGCAACCAACTGGGAGGTTTAAAAGAGGAGGTTTCATTTCTCTGCCACGATGTACATAAAATTGTAGAGCGCACTACTGATGCTGAAAGACGTGTCGTGATCTTGAAGACAGGATGCCACCTGTATTAAAAGATAGCCGCAGGCACACCCATGACATTACTGCGCTAATGCTTAAAGCGTATGATCTTGAAAACAGAAAAAATAGATGGGAACAACACCTCCGACTACTTGAAAAATGGGTTGCAGACATGTTTGATAAAGATCAGTTAAAGGGGCTGTCTCGCTACAAGGATTGATTTTTATATTAAAGATCTTACAAAAACAAGTCACTTTGCAAAATGTATCCATTACCAGTGTCCTACCTATTCTGAGATATCTCCTCTTGTATGGGCTGCATCAGCTCCTCAGGTCGCTATAGCTACAGACCTGTTCTATCTCTCATGATAGGCTGCCAGCACTGGTTGCTATAGCTACAGACCTGGCTTCTACTGCAGCCTAGTAGAAGCTAGTAAACACGCCCCTAAATTCAAAGTGAAGCCAAGAAAACAGGACTGAGGTAAGATGAATCAGTGTACTGAGACAACCCCTTTAACTCCATTATTTGCGGTAGAATGTGCACATATTGTTCCCCAGCCGACCGTTCCCTCCAGGTGCCCAGCCAAGACCAGTTCTGGTTAAGCTGCCCCATTATAAAGACCTTTATACATGTATCCTTTTATATTTCTTTTCCTCAGGAATAATTAGTATTGCTGTAAGGCCTCTTATTGTTTGGTCACCCTGGTTTCGAAAAGGGTATTGCTTTTGTCAAAAGCAGGACATTTGCAATGTTTCAAAGTTTAATGTCTTTTGCATCTTTAGGTTTATGGAGAACTTTAGCCCCAATCAGGCCTTGTTTAGCCAGATTTTTAGGTTTCAGTTTTATAATTCACTTATTTCCTTTGTTGAGGGGAGGAAGTAAGAGGGATTCATGTTCTTACTTCCAATACTTCCAATATTAATAAGTAATCAGTGCCGGACTGGGAATAAAAATCAGCCCTGGCACTAAGCCCCCACCAGCCCACATACTATATCCGCTTAAAAAATGTCCCTTGTTCTCGCACCTCGACACTTTCTAAAATAAACTACTCTATAAAGGTGCTTTCACACCGAGCATTTTTGGTGCGTTTTTGATGTGTTTTTGTGCAGAAAGGCAGAGTAGTTAATGCTGTACATTTCTGCATAAAAAAATGCACCCAAACTGCTCTGTGTGAGAGCTCCCTACATACAAACAAGAAAGAAAAAGTGGTGCAGAGAATCCTGTCATCACAGAGTCAGGTGTGCGCTTGCTTTACAATCAGGAACAAGCTCACACTGACACTACATAAGCACCAACATAACCTACAACCCCCCCCAATCACATCCCCAGTAGTCAGGTCACATCACATGAATACAGCACTGATTCAACACAGAAGTAAACTTACCCCTGACAGCAGCGACTCACAGGAGACGTCATCTCTGATGGGAGTTGTCTTCTCCTTTTCTTCTCCATCTGGCCCAAACCTCCATTATGTCTGTCTTCCCTGAAGAGTTGTTCGTTTCCATTTTTTCTCTGTCCGGTACAGCATGCAATGTCTTCTTCTCCCGGTCACTACTCGTCCCTGTAGAATTTACCACAAATACATCTTAGACGCTTCTCTTTTCCAGCACTTTCCTATCAATTCCCAAATTTGTACAAGCTCTCTATCCATAGAGCCCCAAATAGTAATAATGCCCCACACAGTAAAAAGTTAGTAATTGTACCCCAAACAGCATATGTTAGACCCTAAATATTAGAAATTAAAAAATGTCAGATAAGTGGCATGTAAATAGGTAGACCCCCATTAGGTAGGTAAACAGATCCTTCCTCCATTAATTTGGTAGCTGGGATAGCCCCCAGTAACTAGCCAGGTAGCTGGGACTGCCCCCAGTAACTAGCCAGGTTGCTGGGGCTGCCCCCAGTAACTTGCCAGGTTGCTGGGGCTGCCCCCAGTAACTAGCGGTGGTAAGCCGGTGCGGGGCTGCCCCCAGAAAACTAGCCAGGTCGCTGGGGCTGCCCCCAGAAACTAGCCAGGTTGCTGGGGCTGCCCCCAGAAACTAGCCAGGTTGCTGGGGCTGCCCCCAGAAACTAGCCAGGTTGCTGGGGCTGCCCCCAGAAACTAGCCAGGTTGCTGGGGCTGCCCCCAGAAACTAGCCAGGTTGCTGGGGCTGCCCCCAGAAACTAGCCAGGTTGCTGGGGCTGCCCCCAGAAACTAGCCAGGTTGCTGGGGCTGCCCCCAGAAACTAGCCAGGTCGCTGGGGCTGCCCCCAGAAACTAGACAGGTCGCTGGGGCTGAACCCAGAAACTAGCCAGGTTGGGCCAGTATATAGGCAGGGCAGGTATATATAGTCATGGCCAAAAGTTTTGAGAATGACACAAATGTTATATTTTCACATGATCTGTTGCCCTCTGGTTTTTATGTGTGTTTGTCAGATGTTTTTATCACATACAGAAATACAAGTGCAATCATATTATGATTAACAAAAGCTTTTATTGACAGTTAGAATGAGATAATGCAGCAAGTCAATATTTGCAGTGTTGACCCTTCTTCTTCAGGACCTCTGCAATTCTCCCTGGCATGCGCTCAATCAACTTCTGGAACCAAATCCTGACTGATAGCAGTCCATTCTTGCACAATCAATGCTTGCATTTTGTCACAATTTGTTGGTTTTTGTTTGTACCCCGTCTCTTGATGATTGACCACAAGTTCTCAATGGGATTAAGATTGGGGAGTTTCCAGGCCATGGACCCAAAATCTCTGTTTTGTTCCCTGAGCCATTTAGTTATCACCTTTGCTTTATGGCAAGGTGCTCCATCATGCTGGAAAAGCATTGTTGAACACCAAACTGCTCTTGGACGGTTGGGAGAAGTTGCTCTTGGAGGACATTCTGGTACCATTCTTTATTCATGGATGTGTTTTTAGGCAAGACTGTTAGAGAGCCGATTCCCTTGGCTGAGAAGCAACCCCACACATGAATGGTTTCTGGATGCTTTACAGTTGGCATGAGACAAGACTGATGGTATCGCTCACCTTGTCTTCTCCGAACAAGCTGTTTTCCAGATGTTCCAAACATTCGGAAAGGGGATTCATCAGAGAAAATGACTTTACCCAGTCCTCAGCAGTCCACTCCCTGTACCTTTGGCAGAATATCAGTCTGTCCCTGATGTTTTTTCTGGAGAGAACTGGCTTCTTTGCTGCCCTCCTTGACACCAGGCCTTGCTCCATGAGTCTCCGCCTCACAGTGCGTGCAGATGCACTCGCACCTGCCTGCTGCCATTCCTGAGCAAGCTCTGCACTGCTGGTAGCCCGATTCCGAAGCTGAAACACTTTTAGGAGACGGTCCTGGCACTTGCTGGTCTTTTTTGGGCGCCCTGTAGCCTTTTTTGGCAACAATGGAACCTCTCTCCTTGAATTCCTTGATGATGCGATAGATTGTTGACTGAGGTGCAATCTTTCTAGCTGCGATACTCTTCCCTGTTAGGCCAGTTTTGTGCAGTGCAATGATGACTGCACGTGTTTCTTTAGAGATAACCATGGTTAACAGAAGAGAAACAATGATGCCAAGCACCAGCCTCCTTTTAAAGTGTCCAGTGCTGTGATTCTTACTTAATCATGACAGATTGATCTCCAGCCCTGTCCTCATCAACACCACACCTGTGTTAATGGAGCAATCACTGAAACGATGTTAGCTGGTCCTTTTAAGGCAGCCCTGCAATGAAGTTGAAATGTGTTTTGGGGGGAAAAAGTTCATTTTCTAGGCAACTATTGACTTTGCAATTAATTGCTGTTAAGCTGATCACTCTTTTTATAACATTCTGGAGTATATGCAAATTGCCATTATAAAACCTGATGCAGTAGACTTTGTAAAAATTAACATTTGTATCATTCTCAAAACTTTTGGCCATGACTGTAGGCAGGCAGGGCATGTAAAAAAGCAGGCAGATGGGGCGTGTATATCGGCTTGCAGGCGGGGCTTGTTTATAGGCAATAGGCAGGCAGGCGGGGCGTGTATATAGGCAGGCAGGCGGGGCCATTATGTAGTTTAAAAAAAAAAAAAAAAAAAACTCTGCTTCCTCTTCTCTCCTCGTCAGGAGCGGCCGCTCTCACCCGGGTGCGGGTAGCGGAGCAGACGTGCGATGACGTCATCACATCGCACCTGCCCCGCGGCCTCCTGGGGGCTGAACGGCCAGGATCAGAAGATCCCAGCTGTTCTGCCTCGGCCGCTGCTTGCACCGCGCGGTGCAGGTGGCGGCCGTGATTGCTGCATGCCTGGGTCTGTGACCCGGCCATGCAGCCGTGTGGCGAGGGAGGCCTGTAGGCCCCCTGGCACAGGGGTCCGGTCACAGATGTGACCGTTGCGGCTCCTGAACATGCTCCACAGACCGGCGCCGGCACTCGGGGCCCGCCGGGGGGGGAACACCGGCCCCCTCGGCGGGCGCTCCGAGCCTGCGCTGCGGTCCGGACCCCAGCGGCCCACCGGGCAAATGCACGGTTTGCCCTATGGGCAGTCCGGGCCTGTATGTAATTGTATGCTATTTAATTGTAACATCTTGCTGCCAATGACCTAACACTTCCAGAAATAGAAGGATTAGAGGGGCAGAAACGTGGAAAACTAAAAAAGTGAGAAGGATTTATCAAATAGTAGAGGATACAGGAATTCTTAAATCTTTCAGTCAACTGCAAATGCAATCCCACATTCCTTCTTTTAATAAATACCTTCAACTCCGTCATCCCTTATCAAATAAATCTAGCAATACCGAACTCAAAATGAATAAATTTGTTATTATCGAACGCCTACAAAATAGAAAGCAGTCGAAAGGTATAATCTCTTTATAATATACACACTTATCACAAAAATACCTAGCCAAAATTTCAATATCTTTTCAAGAGAAATGGGAAGGGACCATTGGACCTTTAGAGCCAGGGATCTGGGACGAGATACTACAAACTTTAAGATATCCATTAGTGAACAGCATCGTTTATCACAGATATATTTATTACACAGGGTATATCGTACACCACGTTTTCTGCATAAAATACTTAGGGAATATTGCAACAGATGCAATATTCACCCCTCAGGTATTTTGCATATGATGTGAAATTGCCCAAAATTGAACCGATACTGGAAACAGGTCATTAGATACATTAATACAGTTTTCACTATACATCTGGAAGCAACACTGCTGACTTGTATATTGGGGCATGTAGAGGATTTACCTCTAAGTTGTATGGAAAAAGTGGCATGTATGGAAGCTCCCAAAATGTCTGAATTTGCTTATTATATTGGAAAAAGGTATGTATAAGAAATGGGATAGGTTTCATAAATTGTGGAGTAAGTGGCTAGATACTCCAGGGTTGGCATCTACCCATCTACTCAGAGATAGGGTTTTGAATATATCGTTAGTCAGGTCGCTGTATTGGCACAGACGAATTATACAGTTGAAATTTCTATATCTACAATTGACTGACATTTTGCTTACAGAATATTTCTGTTATTAGATCCTGTTGCCTAATATCTATCAATCATACTATTTTAGGCATACAAGAAAGTATTTCATGCCATTTGTATATGGAAGATATTGTCTTGTTTCTGTTTTCTTTTTATTTGTTGGGGGGAGGGGAATTTTACACTTTGGTTATGTAAAAAAAAAAGTTTTTTATTAACAATAAATATTTAAAAAAACAAATGTTCATTTTATTGCTAGGAGAGGCAGGGTTTTTGTAATTTCTTCAGCAGTTGACAAAGCTGTTTTTTGGGACTTTATCAAGGGCCCATCCTCAGGACAGGCCACCAACAACGGATCAGCAGGGTACAGCTCTTGGCATCCTCACCAATAAGCTTCAACGCCCACTTACATGTATACCAGATATAGTGATTGTGAAAAAAGGTAGAGGAAAAAGTGAGATAGTGAGATTATAACAAAACCTCTTTTTTTTTTTTTTTTTTTTTAGTGCAGTTTATAAGATCTTAAGATTGATTGGTTGGTATTGGCAATACCTCCACCATTTCTCTGGACAGTTAAGCTACATGACATCCCTTATATGTTGTTGCTGTTTTTAACATGCTTTTGTCTAATGTTTTGTATATTTATTTTACAGGATAATTGAAGTCCTCGTCGGTGATTTGAGTGCACTACCAAAATGCGACCTAGCTCAACAAATTGGCCAAGCATTTCCTATATGAGTTGTTTGCTTGCAATGTTGTGAAACAACCAGTTGCAACATTTATGAGTTCTGAAGGGTGACAACCTGCTGCGTCGTATGGCTAATTAGGACTGGCACAGCAGGTGTGGTCCCTGGACTGATCCTTCATCATTTCTAGGAATGAACATACAGCAGAGCCTCAATTTGATTTATGTGTCAATGACTACTAAATGTCCTTGGCGATTTACATTTAACTGTAGAACTGTACTCTTATTTTTATTATTATATTGCTATTTGCTGTTGCTGGAAAGTGTCAGTCTTTCATGGGATATAATTTCCCTTTTACTGGGTGCTGCATTACCATGTCCAGTGTATAAAGATGGTACTATATTGTCATGCAGACTTTCCTATATACAATGCTGTTTACTTGTAGTGAACGACTCTATAATGAGGAGTACTCGTTTTTTTTTTTTTTAAACATTCTTTTATATTCAATTTTTTTTTCTTTTTTTAATTATATGTATCTAAAAAAAAATAATAATAATGTATGGACACTGAAATGTATTTGTGTGACAATGTTCTCCTGTTTTATTTTTTCTATAAAGCTAATAAATCATTTATGCTCTGTGCATTCTACTCATTGAGTCCAAACAGAGAGAATAGTTGAAGATTTTAATGCAAATCCCCAACATAATATCAGCAAAATCCCTATGAGTTGCATGTAGATTTTAGTTTAAGCTTCAGCCCATGCAGTGCAAAAGGTGAAAACTGCGGTGAATTTCTCATAAATTTACTGTAAATAGGGTTTTGAACTTCACACTACACTACAAATCTGCAGCAAATTCACTGTCGCTGGAACCAGCTGTAGGGTAAGGCCACACAATCAGGCAGCCATATGGGGTTAGTCCTTGTGTGACCTCACCCCTAGGGTGAATGCACAGGATGTATTTTCTGTGGATTTTATGCACAGATTTGCATGAGAAACATCCACAACAGATTAGGGGTATCAGAGGACATGGGGCTTAATTGATTTCTCTTAAATTCAGTAGTATCACAATATTCTTTTGTGAACTAAAATTACTATTTACATCAATACTTAGATCTAACTGGCTTGAATATTGGTAATTATGTCTGTATATGTGTGAATATTGATGTGTACGGTGATACTGATTGTCATCATATTCTTGTAATAAGACTGGATTCAGAACAGTTTTTTTTGTTTTTACCTCTTATGGTGTTTCTTAAATTGGCAATTAGTACTGGAGTTTTAAACCATCTTGTTTAAAACTAGTGATGAGCAATTGTGTCAACAATGGTTATCGAGTCGATATCGGCAATTATCATGTCGATAGTTGATTATCGCCGATGACCATTAAAGTCTATGGGAGAGGAACAACAACTTCATTCTTACACCCAAACAGGTGAGGAGAAGCTGGAATTAACATCCACAACAGTAAACTGGATACGTGCTACATCTTGGGCAACACAATTAGGCTATAAAAGTCACAGAAAAAAATTCATGTGCTAAAATAGTTCATTATGTTCAATGGCTAACCGAAAACATGAGGACGGCGTAGCCACAGCAGGTTCAGCGGTAGCAGCTGTAAATGGTCCCCTTTCACACAAAACAAGACACCGCTATTAGAAATGGCACATGGGAACTGGCAGGAGACCCCTATCACTTTTTGCACCAGGGACCAACATCTCGTCACATATGTGGTGGCAACAAGAACGTCCCAGCCAAGAATGCAGAGGTTCAGCTGGCAGGGCCCTAGGGGGTCCAGTTGGTCAATGAGCCCTGTCTCAAATTCCTGCATTCTACTGTCAATTTGTGTGGGTGGAACGAAATTGCTTACTTTTGATTTGGAACGTGGATCATTTTCCAATGGCCAAATGCAGCATGACACCAAAATCCACATAGATGCCCTTATGGACCCTCAGATTAAAAAGTGCCGGAAGAAAGTAGTCTTTGAACCACCATTTTAGTTGAACTGGACATTGACTATACCTGTCCTGTACCACCGCATGACCCCCTATTCGTGGCTGTGACTGGGAGGATGAGGAGGTAAAAGCAAAGGATGCAGGTTGCGTTAATCACTGAAGAACAGATTGGCGACACTCTTCATTACTGAGATTCACAGGGCCCTGACCCAGCAATGACAGGCCTGATGGTCCGGCAACCGACAATACGCTGGCTTGCGTGTTGTCCGCAGCAGTGGAAGGAGCACCTTCTCTCGTACCTCTACCTCCATGTCCTACACCATTCTTTGCTGGCTTACCACCTGTAGTTCGCTCCATGTTCAGAAAGATAAAAATGTAAAAGGTATAGAAGTGTTTTTCACAGTCTCTTATTGAGAAACTGTTCTGCAAAGACGGCAAATCCCAGCTATTCTTAAATCCCTCTAATTTCCAACGGTCAACTAGGATTAGAAACAGAATTGTTTCTATCAAATATCTGTGAAATGCGGTCTGGTGGAAGAACGGTAACACCAAATCAACAGTATTCTTCCTTCAGTCCCTGAGATTTACAACTGCTCAGTAGGACTAGCAATTGATAGTTTTCAACAAACTATCGTACAAGTGCACAATTTTCGCCAAACTGAGACGCACTGAGTGAAATAGAACTATTTAAAAGTTATATGGATTAGATATGGTGGCTTTGGCACCACTGACAACAGGCGCCAGTTACTATAAAATATCTGTAACCCAATTTGAAATAAAAGGGGCTATTCGCAAAAACTGACAAGCACAAAGTGCAATATACAACTATTGAAAAGGTTAGAGGAATAGTTATGGCGGTTTTACAACGTTGACATGATAGCCTCCAATTACTATAAAAATATTCAGTAACCTAATTTGTGTACAAGTGCACGGATTTGCGCCAAAATGAGACGCATTGAGTGCAATAGGAACTATTGAAACGTATATGGATTACCTATGGCGGTTTTTGGCACACTGGACAACAGGCGGCAGTTACTATAAAATTACCGTATATACTCGAGTATAGCCGCAGGGCACCTACTTTTGACACTAAAAACTAGAAAGCTTATTGACTCCGAGTATAAAGTCTACAGTCGGGTGGAAAATTGCAGCGGCTACTGGTAAATATCAAAATAAAAATGGATACAATAGGCTCAGTTAAATGTCACGCCCATAGCACGGTATAGCAGTTTAATGTCCCCATAGGATGGTATAGGGCTGGTATAGGCAGTTTAATGTCCCCATAGGAGCTCATATAGGCTGGTATAGGCAGTTTAATGTCCCCCTAAAGGCAGGTTATAGGCAGTTTAGATGTCACCCTCCAATAGGTCAGGTAATAGGCAGCTTATTATACTTGGTCCCAACCATGAGGACTAAAGGTTAATAGGACAGGTTAAATTGCACCCCAATAGAGCAAAGGTTATAGGTCCTATCAATAGGCTGGGCTAATTGGCAGTATCTTACCGGCAGGATCTTAGTTTCCTCTCGACATAGACGAGGGCACTATAGGCAGGTATATGCCAAACCATGCTCAAGGCTATAGGCAAGGTATAAGTATCCCACCTACTCCTGGATTCTAGGCAGGTTTATGGTCTGAACTCTTCTAGTCTGAGTTCATAGGCAGGTAATAGTTCCTCATAAGCAGGGTATAGGCAGTTCTAGGTCAGGTATGTTCCTCATAGTTATCATTAAATGGAGATACACTGCACCAAAAGGATGTAAATAGGTTCCTTTATTGTAAAAATCCATAAAAACAAAAAATAACCGTGATGGCACCTCACGCAGACAAAAAACCCTAGGAAACGCCGGATGAGTTTCAGGTGGCGGAACCACCTTAATCTTGCATTACATTACACTGCCCAAAGGCCCTTTTTACCATTAAAGGAGCTGTAGTAAATTGTGCTCACCTGTTTGCAGCTCGCTTCCCATCCAATAGAAACAGGCACACAGGCTTAAGGAACGCCCCCTGAAGACGTGGGTGTCCAGCCAGCTACAAAACCCGACAACCACGCAAGTATCCAGGAAGTGACGTAATCACTGTCATAGCAACCAACGACGCTGCCTGGGACCGACGTAACAAGGAGGCAGCACTTACACTACACCAAAGAGAGAAAGCGCTGTAGGAACCAAGATCGATAAATAGAGGAGGGAGGAAGACGAACGAGAACAGCGAGGACAACATAAAAAACAACCCGGTAGTAAGAGTTAAAAAACATATTTAAAGACAACTAATGTGCATAAGATATAAATTTGTTATAGATATAATGATGCATTACAACATCCATGTGTACTGATCGCGGGACAATATCGCATCTCTGTATTTGACGAAGTACGCTACACTAATAAAATTTAATTAAACTCTCTATCTTATTGACTGCGATATGAAGAATAATAGCTTACAATTTATTATGAATTGTAATTAAACGCTCTATTGTGTCACTAGACATGTGTAGTAACCCTCACAACATTATACAGAGACTTGACTAATGATGTGACATTATGACAGGCTACCCTACAGTAGATTATATATTGTGACTGTGGATACTATCCACTCCTTATTATTTAAGATTTATAATCAGCTGGTGGCAGTGACGTCTCTAGTAGTAATATATATAATAATCAAAGAGATTTCACTATAGTATTAGAAAGCCTCCCTATCATGCAGTATATGAATTCATATGTACACGCTGTCTCCAACTCCACACGATACTTGGTTTATTTAAAGACCCGGTCAATGCCAGATTGTTAAAAACACTTTTTATAATTGCCTCCATTGTACAGATTCCCACTTTGAAAAGCAAGTTGTGAGGTGGGGATCTATTGAGTACTGACACATTGGTGATTGTCATTGACGGTAGTCTGAGAAATGCTGAATCTTTTCTATGCCTTTCACTTTGTGGTTGACTATCACCTCAACGCATATTGAAGATATGCCACTCGCTGTGCAAATTATTGGCAATTTCACTAGACAAGAATACATGGTGTTGTATATTTTAACAATTGATGTGGTATTATTGATTAATCGGTGTAGGTCTTTTGTGTTGTTTGTCCTATCTATAAAACGCATTTATCTCAATGTTGACAGAGACCACAGGACTCTATCTGGGGTCTAGATAACGTTCACGCTCTCTTGGTGTTGATTATATCCTCCTTCTGTTTTATCAGCGCCGAAATTTGCTGAGATTTTGTAAGATGTACATAGGATGGTGCTTTGACTTATGTTTTGATGTATAAAAAACTTAGCCCTCAGGAGTTTTCTGATTTTCCCGAGTTAATCTACACTCTGGAGTCCTATTTGAAAGAATTTCTCATCTAGAAAGGGATCTTATCTATTAAGATGGGTATGATGTTCACCAATAGTGCCAGGTTATATAGGCAGGCTATAGAAGGTATCCTCATAGGCAGGGAAATTTATAGGCAGTTGTTAGATGGAGGTATAGTTACTCACTACATTAGGCTATAGGCAGGTATATGCCCGCATAGGCAGGCATATAGGCAGGTATAAGTCCCCTCTACTCTGGATATCTGGCAGGTATAGAGTATCGCCCTCTCTAGGTCTGGTGTTATATAGGCAGGTATTGTAGGTAACGGATATAGTCTCCTCTCTCATAGCAGGCTATAGGTCAGTTAGCAGGTCCCTCTTTCGGCAAGAGGTTTATAGGCAGGGTTTCTAATAACAAATGAACAAGACACTGCGATTCCCCCGCGGCTGCTCCGCCTGCCCGGAGCGCTCCTTTTCACGTTCTTTATACAGCAGCTCAGAGGCGCGTGAAAGTGTCATCGGGCCGCGTGGCAGCATAGCTTAGATACTATACGCCTCGACAGTGTGTTCGGTAAGTTAACTTGATATTCCGGATTCTAGACTTCTGCAGTGAATGATTTAATAGGCTGGCCAGATTTGGATGAGTTCGCACTGCTGGCATGCAGGAATCTTTCATGCGTGCTTACGCATCATTCTTGCTCACGCAGTGTTATTCTCAACTCTAACACTAGTATTCAAAAACTCGAGGACGGAAGTACACATATACAGGGGCATTGAGAGAAATTCCTCTAGCTCGCGCTGCCGAACCGATGAACAGAAGCACTTTCTTTTATTCGGCCAGTTGGCATACTAAGTCTTCCGAACATCGATATTCGATCTGTGTAATCTCGGACTTCATTACGACTCATATTTTATGCGCAATCCCGGAGGCTAGTCGAATCTCATATCATATATAATATTATACAATTAGAAACTGTGAATGAAGTCCTGTCGAAGCGCTAACTCGGGCGCCAATTGCACAGCACCCTCAGAAAGCGCCAACAGTGACTTACGACGTATAAGCCACGAGTTTGTCTCGTGATTAAATTTCAGCAACTATTTTCTTTTATACTAGCTGTAAAAACAAAACTTTTCTAAGGCGTATATTCTCTGTATAGAGTAGATAATATGTGTAAACTATCTAACTCAGTTATTTGTTTTACTGTTACAATATTCTGTATGTTTGTGAATACAAGGGGGCTATTGGACTCTCAATAAAACTGGTGGACTAACCTACAGCTCACGCGATCCTCAAAGTAGGGGGGGGCGAGAATTGGCTCGCGCAAATAAATAATAATCAAACTAAATAGTAGGACAAATGTTCGCCATTCAGGGTGGCGTAAGAGTGATGGATCGGCTGACAATAATGTGTTAAAACAATATAATCAATAACTTATTTTCCATGTAAGAAGTACAGAAACAGGAGCAGTCAAGGCTGCACATCATCAATACCTCTCTACATTTTACAGCCCCTCCCTCCGCACCACGCACACGCAAACTCCATGACCTGAGCTGCACACAGAACTAGATTTCTTTACTCAGTCTTTCGTATCTCAAACTAAATTTATAAGAATACTTAAATTCTGTGTATTTTATTTACTTAAAGCTATATCCTAAGATCTTTTACCACATACTATGTAAGATGAGTGGTATTCTGTAGACAAAAGAGAATAACTGCCTTTCTGAGCTGTGACAACAGCTAATTGGGAACAGGTCAGTGAGACGTGTTGCTCTGTAGTGAGTTTCAGTGTGGGAATGTAGGGCTGATACTAGTGAATATAGAACAGTCCAAGCCAATATACTTAAAAAGCGAGGTCATGTGATTTTTTGTCAGCAAATGTTGAGATCCCATGCACCGCCCCAATACAGATGGTCGTAGCTCACACCCGTCTCACTACCTGCTCTATGCTCTTCGCTGATTGACGCTAGCCGCCGCAAAATTACAGCCGGGCATTATAGTCTACACATGGAATATGCAAGGAGCGATGGTAAACGTAATAAACACGATAGAAGTTTACATTACGAGAACACTCAATAAATGTAAATAATCGTTGCACAGATTTTCAAATTTGCGCGGCTAGTATCTTTCATCTTATTTTAAAAATCAGAATTGATATAAAAGCCTGTAGTAATATAAAAAATCATGAGAAGAAGATAAATTGATATTATGAAAATTGCTCTGCCTACATGTATTTAAAATTATAATAAAAATTATAAATATCACATTAGCCCTATTGTGTTGTCTGAATATCATTTAGTTGTGATGTCGAGCGTCAAGAATTGATAAGTAGAATTTGAGAATAAATTGGAGATACAAAATAGGTGTATGGCGTATTAGAGAAATGTGTCAACACCACTGATTAGTCGCAGTATGCTTGAGAAGTACACACATTTATATGTAATAAACACATGTTTTGGACGTTTTATTAAGAGACCTTTGAAATAACTGTTAAATAATAACCTGCTCATCACATTTTATTTTTGTAGTGTATTTATCTGGCGTCGCATTTTAATTTTATGTGTTCGTCTGTATCAAGATCCTAGTGGAGTCGGTTATGCCAGCTATATTAAGTTATCACGAACTTCTCGAAAACTTACTCTGTATTCGTCTTACTAATGTTTCCAGTGTATCTTCTACGTACTCCCCGAACTCCACTCGATACATGCACTATGTTTAAGTGTATAGTAAACTTGTTCAAGTCGTGGATTGTTTTTAAAAATTGGTTAATATGTATCTATAAGTGCTTGTTCTTTATAACTCCAATTATTGGTGTATAAATACGCTATAATAATAAGCTATTCTTAGTGTAAAATACAGACACATGACTAGGTCATAATAGGCTTGTTTATAAATTCGTTTGTACTTTTCAGGGCTCGCATTAATCTCTCTTTGCCACATTCTAGATATCTAAGACAGCTTGTGAACATGAGTCGCTACCAGCTTTTATTGACCATAGCATCTGTTAGAACTCCTTTAATCAGTGCTTATTTTTAACATATCATTATTTGGTAATTGCGCATCTGTTTCAGTCTCTTGCAGATTCTTTGGTGTCATCGTTAAACAGAGCCGACGCATTGTTAATGTAGTATTGCTCCTTAATATTACTAGTACAAGATTGGCTTTTCTGCATCTGCCTCTGATATTTTAAACTTCTGGGCATCTGGGTCAAGCATTTTTTAAGCCATCATACTATTGGTACTCAAAAGTCTGTATTCCCAAGGTTACTTCTAATACACACATTCTTAGATTTTGGTGCAGTGTACTGTAGAATTGTTGGCGTAATGAACTATAAAAGTCTCCTTTTCTGTCTCTTTCAGAAATCTGAACTCCTCCTCACAAGTGTTCAAGATTAGTGCTGATGGTTCATGGGAGTTCAAGCTCTTTTGAGAGCCTATATCAGCATTTACTTCACTCTACAGTATTGTAATTGAGATCATCCTTTATCTACTCTCTCACAGAGCCTGTGATTGTATGCTTCAGGTGTTGTCTGTCTTTGCTGGGGTATCAACTTTGTAATCGTCGCAACTTACCTTTGTGTTCATACCCTATTTAGTTTGTACTCGTTAAGTGTTGTGATGGAGTATGTAATGCTCTTATCTCTTGGGGATAGGGGAACACTTAACATAGAGAGCATCCAAAGGGCACTGAGAGTCGAAATCATTCTGTCTGGTCATGTATTCATCAATCATTCTTTGGGACTGTGTATAACATAACTGATACATAATCTCCTGCAGGATGTTCTTACGACCCGAACCTGAATGTTAGTGTTCGCGCATCAGGCGCTGTACTCGAATTGCCGCCTCCTGTGTAGGCCTCCACCCGCGTTTATTCTCTCCTTATCGCACTTCTAGGTCCGCCAAATACCGTAATTTGCACCGCGCGCATTTCCACCTAGAGCATCATCTGTGATCTATTGGACTTTTTAGATGTACTCATCGCTTCACCAAATCACCTAGTTTTTCTCCAGCAATTTTCTCTCAGTTGTTCTAGTACTGTATTTGTCACTTGTGGATACTATAGAATCTACTTTATGACGACAGACTCGTCTCTAATTATTATACAGTAGAATTGAAAGGTTGTAAATAACGTGGCTATCGTTTCACAGCTTTGTTACGGGACCTACGTTCATTCTCTCAGAGAACTGATGTAAGTTTGTCATGTTGCGCCGGGGTGGCCGGTTGGACATGGGGATTGTCTAGTTAGAATTTCCTACTCAGTTCTCATTTGCTAATCATCAAAGCTCCTACTCTCGCATGGCCGTGTCTGTTGGTTAAACTCGATGAACCTTGTGAATGGGAGCACTTGCCATGTTGGTCTCTAGATTATTTTGTGCTCTGGACGTCCACACGTCATCGGCTTTTTTGTAATGGGATGGATGGGACTTCGTTGTTAATATTATTCCAGCTCACAAGTTATACTCCAAGTTTGGCTCATTATTTTCTATCGGATCTGCGCAAAAGGCTGCTCGTCGTTGGCTAGGATTAGGATTGCTAGGGCTCTATTATCTCGTGGCGGTAAGTCAATCTTCCCATCCATGGCTGTTCGAACTCAGTGAACGTTATTATCATTGGGAATGTCAACCTCATAATCAAGCACACTGAGAGACGCTGATTTTGGGAATGCTGGAGTTATAACAAGGGTTGGTTTAAATTTATGGTGTAGTTTGACATAAGGAATATACGAGATAGATGAATGTGTACCCTCTCACGCAGCGCCTAGGGAGCAAAATCACGTTAGGTAGAACTCGATTGGGTCAAGATTACAGAGACGACTAAAAGGAATCTGCAGATATCTAGAAGTGTATAGTAGATGACATAGAAATAGTTGACAGGTATGAATAGGTTTGATTATGTTGTATGAAGATGTGTTTTCAAGGATGATTTGTTATACAAATGAGATGAGAGTTTTACACATGGATGTGAGAGATTCTCTGGGGTAGACTGTAAAACAGTCTCTATAATAGAAGTCAGGAGAAGAATCGCATTTACATGTGATTTATACTAGGTTATGACGGGATCTTTAGGAGATCCAAAAAATCTCAACAGAATCGGATAAAAGCTTTGATGATTAGTATAATTTTACAATATGAAGGTGAAATAACACAATGTTGCTGGAAAAATCTGGTTCATTCTAATTCGCTATGGGAGCGGATATCTTTTGTGCTGCACCTGGGGCAGCGCTGTTTGCCTGCTCCGCGTGCATTACAATGTTCTCAAGCTCTGTGTGCTGAGCTGTACGAGAGATCTGGTTAGCAGCACCTGAAGCGCGGACAACCAATTCGCTTACTTGCTCTTTGTCTCTGCATGTATATAGATAACTGGCGATACAATGATTTTTATATATTTTGAGGCAGTCAACGGTCCTCATTGTTTTTTATGAACCTTCTCTCAACACCGACTCCTGCCAAATGATATGGGCACTAGATCTCGACGTACTCACAGACCAGCCCTTGTTTTGTAGACAATATTGATGTATTGAGATACTGGATGCCATTTTTTTTCAGGTGCTTCTAATTTCATGTAAACATAGAGTCCATTCAGTTAGTGCTTTATGTGTATTATGTTGTTAAATCAGAGAGGACCTCACAAGGTCTTGAGATCGTGCAGCCTCACGATCTCATATTTTTGTAGATAGTAGCTTCGGAGGCATAGCGATAGGGATTGGACAGTGTGTTGTGTAAAAGAATGTCTTTGATGTCTAACTCTTTTATAACACAGAGAGGTGCTAGCTCAGGAAATTGTGCTTGGCAGGAGAGAGGGGTGATGCTGAGACGCGCACTAGAGAGATCGGGTGAAGTATACCAATGGTGCATGTCTAAGAATCTCGCCAGGCTGCAAAGACCTTTACAAACACGTGTATCGTGCAATGCTTATATGTCGAAGTCGAGTGCATCCCTGATAGCTTCCTCTTGTAATCGCTACAGTACTCGCACAGTTGTTCACTTTGGACTATGTGCGCGCATACGTGTGAACTAAGGCACCTCAGGGGAATAGGATGGAATAACCCTCGGTGTGGGACCGCTAGTTTGAGTAGCCGTTTAGTGAAGTATATGACATTAATGTTGATTTTTGCCTATATTACTGACGCAATTTTAAATCCTCAGAAGAGGCAGAAAAGAAAATACACTAGCGAAAGAGTGGCAAAAAGAAAGAGATGCTGAAGCTTTTAGAAGTATCTAACAGTAGCTGTATGGTGGGTCATACTTTATAAATTAACTGTCCTCACAGGCAGGCCTCCACTCGCATAAGAAAACCAAAGAACTAGGTGGGCCTCTCCTAAAGTCAATATCCTACCTGTGGGCCAGCTAGATACCCCAGATCCGAGACTGGTCCTACGCTGCCCGCTCTTAATCGTATAGATGCTTTAAAAGGGTTTGAAGATTGGCTATGGCAAATTGTGATTTTCTTCTCTTAAGACACCGCACCATCACAGCCAGGTAATTTCTCCAATGATGCTTAGTATGAAAATGTGGCTCACACTTCTAGACAAAGTTGTGCAGCCCTAAACATATCCTAAGCAATCCTTTTATGTTCTCAGTTAAAACAATGCACACTAGATGGCACGATATATACGCCTCACTAGACAGATGTATTGATAAATATCGCAGAACAAGAATCACATTTTTAAATAATTAAACATATGGGCAATTATTTACTAATGCGTTTTCACTAAAAAGGTGGCTTAAAATGCGCCAAAAAGTGGTGTATGCCTGGCGCAACATATCATAGATATATTTATTATGACCCTGAGACACTTCTTCCACACTGCTCGACTTGGTGGTGTGATTTTACTAGAAAGTGGGTGTGACCACAAAGCGACACACTACGCCTAAATTTGCTCCAACAATGTGCTAAATTCTGGCTTGGAAAATAAGCTAAAAAAAAAAACTGGTCTAAAATGTTAGACAAGTCTAAAGGTATGTTCACACAACATAATTAAGCGCTGAAAATTAAATTTTCGAATCAGCGCCATTTACTCGTCGGAAATTCCCGTGGAATTCAGACGAGGAAACGACGCTAAATGTCTGAGGCAGACTTTCTGCCTCCTGTACTCTATAATGAATGGAACGGAAAATGCCTCCAAGAATTGACAGTTGGATTCTTTGTCGGCACTTACAACAAACACTGAAGACAAGAGAGTAAAATCAGTGCCTTGCGTTTTTTGAGGAAAGGATAACGTACAGCATCAAAAAATTCGGTGTGAATGTATCCTAAAGGTATGTTCACACAACGTATTTCGGAGCGTACTGTGTGTACCACAATATGCCGGGTGTTTTAGAAGTACACGCTGACCAGCACGTACTTCTAAAGCGCTGACAGACGGCTCCTATTGACCTTCACTTTCCCCAGGAAGAAGCGACATGTCAATTCTCTTCCCTGGCGTGTATTGTGCCCGGGAAAGACGGCAAGTAATTATAGCTCTCAATGAAATCTATGAATTACTGTGTTTGCGGGGCGTATTGCAGCACAATTACACGCCAACCTACGCCCTGAAAATACGCTAAGATACCCCCTAAGGCTATGTTCACAGGATGTACTGCAGCGCGTACAGTACACACCGCAGTACATCGTGTGTCTCGGGAGCTTGCACTGATCAGCGCATAATCCCACGGCGCGGGGGAACCGGCAGCCCACCGGCCCCATAGACATGCATTACTCGCAGCACGTATTCGCCGCAAATAATTAACATGTCACTTATCTCCCCGTGCATACAATACGATCGTATTGTACACGCGGGGGGACGAGGCGTAATCCATAGTTCTCATCGAGAACTATGGATTACTGCAATTTCGGCGCACATCTCGCCCGTATTAGAGCGCAAATACGTGCTGAAATTATGCCGTGTGAACATACCCTAAAGCTGCACCAATTAATCAATCAGCAGGAGCCACTGCAATAAATCTGGTGCATTTTTAGGCCACGTCTACACAGCAGTGTAAAATACGGGTTGGATTTTTTTGTCAAGCTTTTTGACGCAGTTTTCGGATTTCTGGTGTCCCTTGCCATAGAACAATACTATAATCCGCCATTGTCCGCTACGTGTGTGTATGCTTTTGTGGTTTTTCTTAACAAATGAACACAAAATCATCTGAACATGTTATGGTCCAAATTGAATGGCAACAAATTATTAAATAAAATATAAATTGTAGCCAAATATGCAGTTAGGAACCAGGGAGATGCTTTTTTGGGGGGACAATATAGTAAGGTTATTACTGCCAGGTTACTTATGAGGTCAAAAAGAGGGATAGGGGGATGTGGGTCAGAAATAGGGACTGTCCTTTCGAGAGGGACCCTGGGGAGGTGTGATACTGAGCCCCACAACGTCATGTGTACAAGTCACCCCTAAACGAAGTAAAAGCTGCAGCCCCGTGTGCCAGAGATGGGTCATCATCACGCCCACAATGAGGGGCGCTGCCCATTGACATGAAACCACAGACAACACGACCAAGGTGAACACCGCCTGCTACCGGAAGTAGTTCCATGGGGGACTGCGTTGAGTGTTGCACCGGGCCGGATGTTGGTTCCGGGCTGGCAGCAGGAGTTGTGCTGTGAGGGCCGCTGTGTCAGGATGATAAAAGCCATTCTGGTGTTCAATAACCATGGGAAGCCGCGCTTCATGCGCTTCTACCAGCACTTTGTGAGTGTCCCTCCTGTGCAGCCCCGGACTCCGCTCCTTGTCTGCCCCCCGGGCTCATGTCTTCTCTGCTTTCTCGTAGCCTGAAGAGATGCAGCAGCAGATAGTGAGGGAGACCTTCCACCTGGTGTCCAAGAGGGACGATAATGTCTGCAACTTCCTGGAGGGAGGAAGGTAACAGTGTGAAGGTCATGGGCAGGTGACATGACCATATCCCAGCATGTGAGGGTGGCAGGGCATAGATGTGAAGGCTGCCAGGACATAGCTGGAGATAGTGGACGCCACACAGCTGTCACTGCTTACCCTCAGACATTAGAAGACTTCTCCCACCAATAACATGATTTATAGTATCATTGATGGATGTATGACTGCTGGTCCCCTTACTAGTCACAGCATGTAAGGGAGAAAGGACATGGGAAGGATGGCTGCCATCTCCATCACATGCCAGGACATAGCTGGAGATAGTGGACGCCACACAGCTGTCACTGCTTATCATTGGACATTACAGGGCTTCTCCCACCAATCACATGATTTACAGCAGCATTGATAGGTGTATGAGTCCCCTTACTAGTCACAGCATGTCAGAGAGACTGGGATGGGAATGATGGCTGCCATCTCCATCACATACCAGGGCATATCTGGAGATAAGTGGATGCCACACAACTATCACTGCTTATCCTTGGACATTACAGGGCTTCTCCCACCAATAACATGATTTACAGCAGCATTGATAGGTGTATGAGTCCCCTTACTAGTCACAGCATGTAAAGGAGACCGGACATGGGAATGATGGTTGCCTTCTCCATCACATACTGGGGCATATCTGGAGATAAGTGGATGTCACACAGCTGTCACTGCTTATCCTTTGACATTACAGGAGTTGTCCCACCAGTTGCACCATTCACAAGATCATTAATAAATGAATAAACATTGGTTTCCCCCCCCCAGGGACCGGAAAGGGGCCTCACATTCTCCACCTGATTGGAGTGGTTGCTCTGTGTGTGCACTGCCACTGCAATCACTATCTATGGGATGAACAAAAATAATTTCATTAGATAGCCATGATAGCAAATGCATGTCACTAAATGCGTGAACATAATATGTTTTCACAAATGATTAAAAATAAAGCGGACGTCACTAACATCTACAAGGCTACAGGTCAAGACGTGACGTAGTGAATCGTAACGCCTAAAGAAACGCACAAAACAGACATCAGCTCTAAATATGACATCTTTATTACAATTCATCTGGTAAACTGAAACCATTTACTTAGCACAAATGTGCTGTCACTCCCTTCTCTTTCCTCAAATAGACTAGAAGGCAAAACAAATAATGGCTCATATGACTCTTTATGACAATAAGAACAAATAATGCAATAAATAGGGCTATGTCCACACAGCAAATGCTAAAATGCCATCCAAAATCTGACAGCATTTTAACACTGCCGTACCGCGGTTTTTGGCATGGATTTGCCCCAAAAACAGTGGTCGGTTTTCGGATTTCCCCCCCAGCCCAGTACATTGACTGTACGGGAATCTGCTGGAAATTCGCAGGAAGATAAAACATGTGCTGTGTACACTACAGCTCGGATTTTCTATTGCAGTCTATGGGCACTGGTTATAGTAGGATTTTTGTGGATTCTAAATATTGAATCCACTTAAAAATCTGACTGTAATCCTGTGCTGTGTAGACAAAGCCTTACAGTATAAAACATGGAATCTTATTTAACCTGTTCCTTAAAACTATATTTCAATTGCCTAGATGCTGTCGTCATACTGGCCATAGGATCTTAGGTGCTAAACGGCAGGTGTTAAATCTGCTCCTGAGCCAACTCCATATATACTTTATACATGGCTGGCAAATGTTGGGAAGGGGTTAATGTATGTGGTTTTTGTGGTCTATATGCAAAGTATTTGTGTTTAAAACCAGGAACTTAGCTAGTAAGCCCAGAACTGACACGGGCTAATGTGAATGGTGACAATCTGTACACCGTGTGGAATTTGTTGGCACTCTCTTGATTATATCTGCAGGATGCCAAAGCCGAGGAAAAAATGTCTTTAACTTGCAGACTAATGAACACATTTTAAAGAGGTTGTAAAGCAAAAAAATAAATCAGAAATGGAGCTAGGTGGGTTGAAAAACACAAAGTAAGTGATACCTATCAGTCCCCAGCCGCTGCTGCTCTGGATCATACTCTTCGCTTCCGGGTTCTCATCCTGACACAGAGGGTTGGCTCAGACTCCATTGTGAATCAATGGAGTGTGAGCCTTGTCTTGAACAAGAACCCGGAAGTGATGAGGGGCGGCTCGCTGGGGGCAGATAGGTAAATATAACTTTTTCTTGCCTGGCCACATTTCTGATACGTTTTTTTTCTGCCAGAAAATATGCTATACTCCATGATAATCCAGAACCATTCCGGGATTGTCCTCTTTTTTTGCAGTCCAGTATAGCTGAACCCAACGACCCATATAACTGAATGTTCTAGTAAGCATATCTGCCATCACTACAGCAACTTCTTGCGCAAAATTCCTTTTCACTTCCGGGATAGTTTGTGGCTTGTTCCTTTAAACTTTATCCTTCAGAATTCCCCGCAAGAAGAAGTATGGTAAAGGCGGAGGCCAAGGTACCATAGAAATTTTGTGGATTGAGAAATAAAAAAAGTTATGACTCTTTAAAGGCGGGGAGGAAAGAATGTAAGCAGCATAAACAAAAATTGCTGCTGAGGTATTGGTTAAATGATTAATTACGTTAAAGGCGTTATCTGGGAGTTTGATGATTCTATAGAACACTATAAACAGCATTTATATTGAAAAGTAAAGCTATTCCACTACCTTCATGTGGATCTTTTCTTTTACCTCCTAATTCATCTATCATAAGATCAGTGAAACTTCCTGGTTTTGGGAGGGTCAGTAGTTCTCCTGCAGCTCTTTCCTACAAGTCCCAGAATCCCTTGCAGTTATAATCTAGGACTTCTCTGCATCTGCCCCTTCATCCTCCTAGCACTGTTCATTATCATTCTCAAACTTGTAGAATTCATGCCCTCTGTATTTCTGCTCCAGTTCACTTCCTGGGTACCTTCAGCAGGCTGTGTGTAATACAATCACCAATCAGTTTTTAACATGGTAAAAAGACTTTTTTTCCTTATCCCATTTTTTATTAATGCAATAAAATTATAAAAATTTTGGTTTATATTTTTCTATGCTGTGCTGTACATCCCCCACATAGGTACGAAGCTATCCCATCATTGTAATCTGTTTGCGTAAGGCAGTTTCCCCCAAACCAGCCCCAAAAGGCCCACCAACGGCCAATTTTAGGATATCCCACAAAATCACTGACAATAATTAACTCATCTGGGGGGGGGAGAATGCTAAGGAAAGCCAAAAAAACCTGGGGGGCCTTGGGGACTGGATTTGGGGGACCCCTGCTGTAGGAAATGTTCTCCCCCAGCTTCCTGTACAGGGATAGCCAAATTTTATCCAAGGAAGAGGGGTTGACGTCACATCCCCCACAACAATCATTTTTCTGATCAGGGAAAGCTGTTCCCCTGCGTGGGGTATGGCATCACCCCCTGCACCCAGTGCTGGCAGGGCAAACTCACGCACTTTATGTGGCACCACTACTATAAGGAGATGGGCAAACTTTTTTTTTATGCTGCTGGATAATCTCAGAGGTCCTAATCACTTCAGCCAATTAAAACAATGCAAGTTTTTTGCTTACAGCCTCCAGCTTGTATACATTTACATTCCTTAAACCTCTTCCCTGTCAACATGTTTTTGAGTGAGCCTGGTTTAAAAGCACACCACAGTGATGACAAAACGCCATTCGGGCCTATGATCAAGGGACGTCACCTGGTTTGAGAAGTAGGGGAGTAAAGGGCTCTCTGCCTGTTTATGTAAAGCAGAACAGGTAAACAATTTTTAATAAGTATCAATTACAAAGTTATATAATGAAGTTGTGAGATCTATAACAAATAAAAAGGTCCCGGAAAACCCTTTTTAAAATTATTTAGGGGCCGGGAAGTAGAGATTTTTCTGACTGAGGCAACGGGTTTACCTCATAGTTTGTCTGAAAGCAGGGAGTGACGTCAACACCAGGACTGTCACATTTGGAAACATGTTTATCTCTAACAAAAAATGGAGTTTAATTCTTTATTTTTGGCTCGAAGCTCTTCACAAACATTACATCTCCGCATCATTCTGCAATTAGAAGAGCTTGGGAAAATGGGGCGAATCTAATCACTGTACAGAACCACCCATACCCCTTTCCAGAAGAGACAGGGTGAAGAATCTAAAGTACTTTTTTTCTGTAAAAAGCATGGGAACAAAAATTTAAAAAGTGTTCATGTTCCTAATGATTTTTCGCTTTTCTTGTTTTCCTTATTTTTGCAGTTTGATTGGTGGCTCTGACTACAAACTGATCTACCGGCACTATGCTACCCTCTACTTTGTGTTCTGCGTGGATTCCTCAGAGAGTGAACTGGGAATTCTTGACCTCATTCAGGTAAATACGTTCTTATTAAGCATCTGGTATCTTAGTATAAACAGCTTTATATGTGCTGTGTGCTTTTGTGGATAAAAAAGTATTTACAGACACATAGGGCCACATGTATGAAAATTGTCTAGCCCAAAAACACCTTTGTTTTCCCCTAAAACAACCAATTAGATACCCATTCATTTTTCCAAAACTATATGAAAGATTAGTTGCTATGGAACAAAGTAATTTTTGACCAACAGTTTCAACTGTTGCCCATAATATACATATACTGATAACTATGATCTCCATGGACGATTTGTTTTATAGTTTATATACCCTTTTATAATACCACCTACCAGGGCTGTGGAGTCGGATTCGGAGGCTATTTTGCAGGAGTCGGAGTCGTTATAAAAGGGACCGACTCCGACTCCCAAAATATATAATAAGTTGGTCCAGTTAGTTCGATGCAGTGCAAAGAGAAAGGGGAAAATTGGGGTCCAGCCAGTGCTACTCCCCCACATATCTTCAGCCTTATCACTTTAGAAGTGTAATTGAGACAGGGAGCAGGCCAAAGAAATGCCCCAGGGGAAAAGATTCTGCTTCCCATGGCAAACAGTTTTTCAGAAAACATTTTTCCACCTGCTTTAAAAAAGTAGAAGAGTTCAATCATTCATCAAAACTGACTGTGGCTGAGGCATTCCTTTTATAACCCTGACATTGTTAGAGATGCTGCCCCTGTGGTCACCGCTTTGCCCCCAACCCAATTTTAGTGTAGAGAGGCCTTTCTCTGCCTGGAAATAATGAGAATCAGATGTGAGGTCATGTAATGCAGGATCTGATGGAGGTGATAGTATTTCTCAGAACAAACTCAGAGACTTTCCACAAAGTTCCTGCAGTGTTTGCATAATTACAATTTTTTTGTGTTCTAAAGTATATTCCAATAAAATATATTTTACACTGACAAGCAAAATGGTTAACAATGTTTTGAACTGTGACCCTTTTAGACTCCATTTTCTCACCCTCCCCCTACACTTGAGGCTACTGTAATTTTATATACAGTCATCTTTACCTATCTTATGCATAAATTTGACTTGCAAGTATTTAGAATCTGCTTAGTTCTGCAGATTCTTTCCTGTAACTGCATTGTTACTGTTTTGCTCCTAAAAATCAAAGTGTTAATTTTTATTATTTTGTTAGTATTTGGGAAATCCCCCTTTTGCTTTCAGCTATGCCTAAATCCTTCTGGGCTCTGAATCAGATTCAAGCACATCTTGACCAAAATCTGATCCCAGGTCCCTTCTACACATTCCCAGTGTTGGTGCAGACTGGGCTTGGATACAAATACAGATTTTTCTTCAACTCTACCCACAAGTGTTCAAAAGATTAAAAAATTGTTACCCTTTTGCTTGTCAGTGTCTGTTCTACCTAAATAGCTTGATTATTGGATCATAAGGTGATAAACAGCCTGATGTTACCATTTTACTACAGTAAAGTTATCACTTAAACATGTGCCCTGTATGAGGGAGTCGGAGGTTTGGGAAGATGAGGAGTTGGAGTCGGGGCTTCGGCTTGCCGACTTCACAGCCCTGCCACCTACAGTGGGGAAAAAAAGTATTTAGTCAGCCACCAATAGTGCAAGTTCTCCCACTTAAATAGGTGAGAGAGGCCTGTAATTTACATCATAGGAAGACCTCAACTATGAGAGACAAAATGAGAAAACAAATCCAGAAAGTCACATGGTCTGATTTGGAAAGAATTTATTTGCAAATTATGGTGGAAAATAAGCATTTGGTCACCTACAAACAAGCAAGATTTCTGGCTCTCACAGACCTGTAACTTCTTCTTTAAGAGGCTTCTCTGCCCTCCACTCATTACCTATAGTATAGGCAGCTGTTTGAACTTATCAGTATAAAAGACACCTGTCCACAACCTCAAACTGTCACACTCCAAACTCCACTATGGTGAAGACCAAAATGCCATCGAGGGACACTAGACGCAAACTTGTGGCCCTGCACCAGGCTGGGAAGACTGAATCTGCAATAGACAAGCAGCTTGGTGTGAAGAAATCAACTGTGGGAGCAATAATTAGAAAATGGAAGACATACAAGACCACTGATAATCTCCCTCGATCTCGGGCTCCACGCAAGATCTCACCCCGTTGGGTCAAAATTATCACAAGAACAATGATCAAAAATCCAACAACCACATGGAACCTAGTGAATGACCTGCAGAGAGCTGGGACCAACTTAACAAAGGCTACCATCAGTAACAATAGTAAAATATGATTTTACCACCTTCTGAGAGCATTCAGATTTCTCTAGTTACCAACCTGTTTGCTTATGCTCCCCTGCTGTTTGTCTTATCTGATAGCAGATTGAAGTCATCACACAGGTCACAGGTTGAGAGCTTGTGTGTTATCTCATCTTTCAGACAAAAGACACTAATTACTACTGTTTACTTTAGCTTTGAAGCTTCTCTGGACCTGGTAGCAGGAGATTGTTTATCTAATCTAGACTAATTAGCAGAAGTCTGAATACAGGAGCTCATATGTTAATTACCCATAGCTTGACTAGGAAGTGATAGGATGCATGAATGAAAGAATTCTGCTTTGCTCTATGAAACAGTAAGATGAGGCAACCCCTTTAATGTTTATGGCTGATCCGATTAAGGAAGTCACATTGATATTTGATCTCGTAAACGATTTTGTGGAATCTTCAGGCCTAAAGGGTAATATTTTCAAGTGCGAGCTATGAGATATCTCCCCAAAAATACAGTGATATCCTCGAAAAAGAGATGCACTTTCCCAGTGCAGATAAATTGACGATAGTATTTAATATTTAGGTATACACATTGGAAAATACCCTGAATCCATTTAAAAATTAAACTATAACCACATTATACCCAAAATAGAGTCTGAACTTAGAAGATGGAATAACGTCCCTTTATTCCTTATGGGTAGTGTGAACTTGATAAAAATGGTTACAGTATTTTTTGGACTTTAAAGGGGTTTTACCACGTTCTCATTTCATACCTCCTGTATCCACCTCTTCAGCTCTGTGTGCTCAGAAGGGGGGCGTGTTTGAATTGCATATCATGTGACCCAGTAGGATGACATCACCAGGCCTTTCCTCCCTTTAGTCAAGGAAAGGTCTATTTATGTATAGAACTGTAAGTAGCTACAATGTAGCTCAGAGCTAAAACTTTTGCCTCCAGGCACAAGGGTCCTTGGTTCAAATCCCTGCAGGAACCCAACCTATGGATTTTATTTCTCTTTATCAAGGCACATACCTGATTGAGGTTTCTTTTTTTCATTTATTTGCACTGTTTGAATAATTACTAAGGAGCACAGAGGACGGGAATAGAATGACAGCACCTAGGGTTTGAACACTCAGTAGCTGCCTGAGAGGAGAGGTGATGTCTGAGCATGTGCGACCAGGACTAAGAAGCTCACAGCCCTGGTCGTATCCCCTGGAGACGAGCTGTAAACAATGCATCACTAAAGGAGCCGCTAAAATAAAAAAGGTCCAGAATTTGTAATAATGATGATTGGTGAAAATGTTTATTTAATTTACAAACTTCACACGTCAATTTTACATCGTGGCAAAACCCCTTTAAGACGCACCCTCATTTTCCCCCCAAATTTTTTGGGAAAAAAAGGGCATCTTATAGTCTGAAAAGTATGATAGCTTTCCCAAAATATTATATCCCTTACAAACTATACCTCTTCTTATTAAACATGCTGACATAAAGTGCCTAAATAAAGCTTTTTCAATGGTTATTTGGGCATCTAAGCATCACAGGATATCTTTGACCACTCTGATCTATTCAGTGGATAAGGGAGGTCTTGGCTTCCCAGGCATAAGGAGCTATAATTTGGCATGCCTAATATGACATGGGGTAGAATGGATTCAGGGATCAATTTTTTTTTTCCAACATAGAAATAGAGAGTAATCTAGCTAAACAATGGCACCTGGGTTCTCTCCTCCACACTCAATTTAGTAATGTTCCCCATTCTATCAGACGGTTTTTAGTATTAAAAGACACAGTGGCAGCCTGGAATTCGGTGAGAAAGGTGATGGGTTTACCTTTCTTGTGCTCCAAACATTTTTATCTCTGGGGACATCCAGTTCCCAGAAGGAAAGGAGAATCCTGAGTTTAGAAGTTTACGAAACAATGATATGCATATAGTTAAGCACCTATTTCATACGACAGAAAATAGATTTATGACTCATTCGCAACTCCAGTCCAAATTTGATATACCTCAATCTAGGTTTCTAGGATTTGCAAAAATTATGTTTTTTTTACAAAACTGTCTCTGAAACTATAAGAAGGAATTTCAAGTCAACAAATTTGACTGTCTAGTAGGCGAGACACCTTCTAAAGATTAGTTGTCGGAAATATATGTAAAGCTTCGAGAACAGCACTCCGTGGGGAATACTTAGATACATTTTGGCCATTGATTTAAAACGACTCCCTCTTTAGAAGTGGTGATTTCTCAAGTTAAACATTTTCTTCACTTAGGTTAGAGATGGAAAGCAAAAATGAACAACAGACAAAGCAGTTCTTCAAAAAATGACGGCTTTTATTGTTGATATTTTGACAGCGCAGGAAATAAAGGATTGTGTGCTACCTTTTAAGAAAACCAAGCAGTATCTATGTAAAGATTTAGCCGGAGATTTAGATCTCTTGAAGGTTGAATAATATTTGGGAAGTTGGGTTTTGGAATAAAAATTAAAATGAGAGAGGCATCCAACTTGGAGGATTATATCACATGAGACTGGGAGGAAAAGAAAATCTCAACGTAACAATCTGAATTAATAGCCTAGATATGTTCTAAGGAATAACTGTAAGTAGTGTTTGGGGAGGAAAAAGGGGGTGGTTATATGTTTTGTTCATATATGTTCTGACCATCATATTTGTATGGTACTTATGTTATGGATGGAACAAAGGTTATATATATGTGTGATCCTTTGTCTCTCCATTTTAATGTATTAGTATATACCTCACATATATACATATAGTAGGCACATACCTATGTAATGCAGCATATAAAAGCTGTCTGTATATCTCTTGTCACTAATGTGTTAACAGGATGGCTGCCTGTAGTAGTTTGTAGAGACATTTACCGTGTAATCCAAGATGGCACTTCTTCTGAAGTTACACCCTGTGTTTAGACATTCCTGAGCTGTGAGGAGTGTCTATAGATAAGGACCTACCAATAGACCCTCACAGCCAAGTACATGTGATGCTTCTTATCTACTAATTTGCAAAAGTATAAAAAAGCTACCATTTTGTAAATAAAGGCAGAAAGAATTTTCACAGCAACAGGGCATGTTGTGATTTTCTTTCTCGGTGCACCCTTTGTTATTTTTAAGCGAATTTGGACCCCCACAAGGACAGAATAGCCCCTTTGAGGCTACTTCCATTCCACTTACTGCAGAGTTTTTACATGAAGAGAGAGTTCCTTTATCTGATTACTATACTTTGTATTATTGCTAAATGTCAATAAAAATTGTTGTTAAAAAAAGTTTTTGACACTTTTTGGGGGGAAAGTTATTTGTGGAATCTGAACCAAAAAGCATAAAAAAAAAAAAAAAAGCCATGTGAACATACCCATACCTTATATTACAAGCAGAAAAATTGAGACTTAAAGGGGTTTTGCCACGATGTAATGTTGACGTGGGATCCTCCAAAATGGGTTTTTAATCACTTTTCTAAATATATGTGATTACAAAAATTGCAGTCTGAGAGAGCTACAGCCTTCCTTACATGCCCTTGGTTACTTCAAAGTTTGTATTAGATACGGCCTGACAAGAGCTGCTGGACGGGCTTGCGCAGAGAGAGCTTCTTATCTGATGAGACTGAGCTGCAGAAGTTTTAAAGGCACCGGGTAGCAATATGTTTTCTTTTGTATACAGAATAAACTAGTTGTAGTGTGATTAGATCCCTGCTTTATCTGATGACAGAGAACATAAAGGAGCTTTCAAGCTGCTGAGGAGAAAAACTGTTGTCTTTTGTATACAGAATCCACAAGTTGCAGTTTGATTATTTCAGTGAACATGTCACACAATCCCTTATGCAGCATTGTGCTCTGGCTGTGTGCGTCTCTCTCTCTTTCAGCTCCGTGATTTGTTTACATTAGCTTCTTAGCAGATAAGGCTCCTCCTGGCAAAACTCCTTTAACGTTAAAAATGTTAATTTTTTTTCATAATTTTCTTTTTCACAAATAAACACATAGAGGTACATTTATCAAAGCAGTTGACTGCACCTGAGTTCTTACACAATTTGCACAAAAATAATGTCGTACATGCTTTACACCACATCTTTTATATGCTTTAGAAAGTTTCTAGGCACTTCAGCAACTTGTCCGACAAAAGAGGCACGGCCTCGGAAAAATGGACGGGGCTTCATAGGAAAAGGGTGTGGCTTATTTTGCGATGCCGTGCTCTAAAGCGCTGTGTGCAGGCCCCAATACTGGAATAAGTGACATGTCACTACTTTCTTCCGGCGCGCAGTACGTGTCAGGAATATGCTGTAACTTTATAGTAATTGCGGGCTGTACTTCGGGCATATTGCAGTGAAATTGCGCCCCGAAGTATGGCATGCAATTGCGCCGTGTGAACGTACCCTTACAGTTAGACACTATTTGTAAATCTGCCCCAGACTGTATTATTCCTTTAAATCCCTTTTTTGGAAGGCAGGGTGAGGAAAATACTGCAATCCTAGTAATGTATTTTATTTTTAACAGCGCTCGCCGTGCAGTATAAGTGACAAGTTAGTTTTACTCTGTGGGTCAATACTATTACGGCGATACCCAATTTATATAGTTTTTTTTTTACGTAGAAGTTTTTTTTTTTTTAAAAAAAAGAATTTTTTTTTCATATAAAGCAATTTTTATTCATCGCTATATTATAATAGGCATAACTTTTTTTATTTTTCAGTATACAGAACAGTGTAAGGACTTTTCTTTTGCGGGATGAACTGCCATTTAAATTGGTACCACTTTGGCATTTATATCACTTTTTGATCGCTTTTTATTTAATTTTTATGTGCTGTAGGATGAATGAAAATCGCAATTCTGTGACTTTGTTTTACGGGGTTCACCGTGTGGGTTAAATAATGTGACAGATTTATAGGGTAGGTCGTTACACGTCGATATAAAGTATGTTTTTTCCTTTATTATCTTTTTGCGGCGATTGGTGTTTGTAAAGGGGAAAAGAGCGGTGTATGTGTTTATTTTATTTTTTGTTACTTTTTTCACTTTTTCCCATTACTGCTGTGTACGGATCTTCATGCCAACTGTCAATCACTATGCCTGACCATGCCCACAGGGCACGGCTGGGCATAGTGAAGTCACAGGCAGCATGGAAGTCTTTATTAGACTTCCGGACTGCTCCGTGAAGTCATTGACCGCTGCGATTACATTCCACCAGTGCCGATGTAGGACAGAGGAAGCTCCCTCCCTCAGTCTTTCTCTTAACTGCCGTGATTGCGGCAGCTAAGGGGTTAATCACTTGCGGACAGGAGCGCTCTCCGACGATGCAGCATGAGGCCAGCTGTATATTACAACTGGTCCCATGTTGGGATCGTGCGGGCCCCTCTTGAGAGCCCGTATAATGTCCAGGATGTACCCATATGTCCATTTGCAGGACGTCACTTTCCTCTAAGAAGTATGGGTACATCCAATGTCAAGAAGGGGCTAACCAGAATTTACCACCAAGTTAAGGTACAATGGGGCAGATTTATCAATATTGTCAGATACTTAGACTAGGCAGCCCTAAAATGTGTCACGGTGTTGATAAATCTGGCACAGGTTAGGACTGTCTAGTCTAAGTTTACACCTTCTGTTAGTTGGCTTACTTTGTCACTTATTGCTGCAACATTTTGGTGCATTTTTGTCTTGCGCTAATCCTCACCTGCTTTCACTGAAGGCATGCCCTTTTATCAAGACCAAGCCTCTTTTGTTGAGCAAGGTGCAGATGTGTCTAGAAACTGTTTTAGACACATAATTAATGTGGTGGAAAACTTGCATGTCACTATTTTTGGCGCACATTGCTCCAGAATTCTGACGTAATTACCATAACAAATGAGACCCATTGTGTTTGGGCTTGTTCACATGACGTTTTGGATCCTTTTTTACGGATCCGTTTTTGACAGTTGAAAAGCGCATCCGGAAAGCGGATCCGAAAAACGCAGCAGTTGATACTTTATTTGGATCCGTTTTGAATGCTTTTTCACTTGCGTTTTACGCATCCGCTTTCTGGATACGTTTTCAGACACACACAAAATTCTCATTCTCTCTGTCTCCATTCATCTCCAGCACAGCTCCATTCATCTCCTCTCCAGCGATCCCCCCCCCCCAGCAGCTCCATTCACCATCTCCAGCTCCAGCGATCCCCCCAGCAGCTCCATTCACTTCATCTCCAGCGATCCCCCCAGCAGATCCATTCACTTCATCTCCAGCTCCAGCGATCCCCCCAGCAGCTCCATTCACTTCATCTCCAGCGATCCCCCCCAGCAGCTCCATTCACTTCATCTCCATCTCCAGCGATCCCCCCCCCCCAGCAGCTTCATTCACTTCATCCCATCTCCAGCGATCCCCCCCCCCAGCAGCTCCATTCACTTCATCTCCCCCTCCCGCGATCCCCCCCGCAGCTCCATCCACTCCAGCGATCCCCCCAGCAGCTCCATTCATCTCATCTCCAGCTCCAGCGATCCCCCCAGCAGCTCCATTCACTTCATCTCCAGCGTTCCCCCCTGCAGCTCCATTCACTTCATCTCCAGCGATCCCCCCAGCAGCTCCACACTTCATCTCCAGCGATCCCCCCAGCAGTCCATTCACTTAAATCTCCAGCGATCCCCCCGCAGTTTCCATTCAATTTCCAAGCTCCAGCGATCCCCCCTGCATCCACATCCGCCGCACACCTCTCCAGCGATGCCCCCGGCATCCACATCCGCCGCACACCTCTCCAGCGATGCCCCCCGGCATCCACATCCGCCGCACACCTCTCCAGCGATGCCCACTGCATCCACATCCGCCGCACACCTCTCCAGCGATCCCACCTGCATCCACAGCCGCCGCTCACCTCTCCAGCGATCCCCCCTGCATCCACATCCGCCGCACACCTCTCCAGCGATCCCCCCTGCATCCACATCCGCCGCACACCTCTCCCGCGCTCCCACCTGCATCCACAGCCGCCGCTCCCCTCTCCAGCCATCCCCCCTGCATCCACAGCCGCCGCTCACCTCTCCAGCCATCCCCCCCTGCATCCACAGCCGCCGCTCACCTCTCCAGCCATCCCCGTCCAGCCTTCCACTGTGCTTTTCGCATCCGCTTTCAGGATGCAAAGCGCAGCTGATACGTACCCGGAGTGTGGAGCGCTTTTGGACAGGTGACAAAAGCGCACTCCATTATTCCCTATGGGCTTTCACATGCGTTGAACGCAAGAAGAATTGACGTAAATTCTTAAAGCGGATGCGGAAAGCGCCGCGCAGGAGAGCTCTCAAAAGCGCATCGGCGATCTCCCGTGAGAACAGCAATGCGCTTTTGCCATTGAACTCAATTTTAATCACACTGACAATTGTTAGATCCGTTTTGCGGATCCGTTTTGCGGATCTGTAAAACGGATCACAAAAACGTCGTGTGAACAAGCCCTTTAAAAAAAGAAAAAAGTCTCATAATCACATAAATAAAAGCATTAAAAAAAGTTATTCCCACATAGAATGACATATGTCAGATTAGAAAATAGGGGTTTAGGGTATTCATTATGTAAGAGGTCTACATTTTTACTGCATACTAAGGTTTTAATGTGTTTTTTTTTGCTCATCTCTGTGTGAACTCTCCATGTAAGAAGAACCACAGTTGCTTCATAGGCTGTATTGGTCATTCCAAGATAAAGTAGATCAACATTTCAGCGAAATACATGACTTCCAGGAAGTTGGTTTGCTATTGCGTGTCATGTCCAATAGATGGCATGTGTGCACTTCAAATCTCTTGGATTCCATTTCTTTTCTGAACGCATAAATGAGACCATGCTATCTTATTATTCTTTTTAGATAGACTGAAAATTCAGATGTGTTTTAGGCAAGCTTGCTATAACTTCACAAAAATATGAAAATACAAGAGAAATTTTGGTGGATTGAAGTTAAAAGGGTTGTCCAGTCCAACTAGAAAATGAATGAAAGGCTACTGGTGCGACATAAAATTAAAAAAACAACAACTTTACTCTAATTCCTTTGCTCCTCTGTTCTAGCGCTGACTCTCCTTGGTCTTCTGATTACCTTCTGAACAGGATCTCGCCACTGCAGCCTCTAATTGGGCGCAGTAGTCATTTGCCTATCCATTACATCACCGCCTGGAGCTGCTCACTTCCAAATGGTGATGTAAAGAAAGTGACATGTGGCCGCTATGATGTCCCCGTTGGGAAAAGGAAAAATATAAATGAAATTCAGGGTAGATCTAATGCAGAAATGCAGAAAGCTGAGTCTAGGATTTTTTTATTAGGCTATTAGTGCCAATTATTACATTTTTATTTAAACTAGACAACCCCTTTATACAAGGTGTTTTTTGTTTCGGTAAAGGAGAGAGCTTCACTTGGTTGTTTCTTTACCTCCCATAGAATAACATAGGGTAGCAGTGTGCATGCTCTTCTACAGCTCCAGCTATCTTCTTCCTATGTGCTGGTGGTAAGAGACGGAGGTCTAGCACCCCCTTTCTTGTGAGGGTCCAGTGTTTGCACCACACCTTATATCACCTGTTTTGTGTAACAGTGATAAATATTAGTGGTGGGACGAGGAAATAAAAAGTACAATAATCTAATAAATAGTATGATAATGAGTAAAACTGGCTGAAAAAGATTTGGACATATTGATAAACAGTAGTCTTAAATTCAGTGACCAACGCCAGGCAGCTGCTGACCAGGCAAATAAAATCATTGATTTTATTAACCCCTTACCACCACAGCCAGTTTGGACCTTCCTGATAGAGCCCCATTTTTTAAAATCTGACGTGTCCGTTAATGTGGGAATAACTTTTTAATACTTTTACCTGTCCATGCGATTCACTATTTTCTTGTGACACATTGTGCTTTAGTTCAGTCTTTAGTTCAGCCATCGAGCTGTAAGTATGGCCTGTGTTGTGTTTTTGATTAAATAATGTCCCATTTTTCTGTGATTTTTCTGTAAGTTGTTAGTGTAGGGACTCGCAAGAAATGAGGAACCTTGATGGAGCTTGTGAGCTTGCATATAGTGGCCACTGTATCAATTAATACCTTATAACCTTATATTTGATTTTTTTTCAGTACGTTTTTTTTTTATTTGCCTAAAAGCACTGGGGAGTGGAAGGTGTCTGTATTTTTTGTTGGACACCTAGAAAGTGCTGGACAGCCCACCCAATCGAATAGTATGGGCATCGTCAATAGGTTGTAAGCCAGCATGGTGCACCACACGTATCTGCATTAATGGCACACTTTTGTATCGCCTTATCTAAATGCAATTATAATACCAGCAACCACCCCCCCTCATGCGAAGAAGGTGTGTGAGTGGTTGTCTTACCTGTATTTTTGCATTTGTGCAATCTCCCCATGTATTATACTGTGGCTTTTCTGCATACTGGTGTAAACCGGTATCAATTTAGTGTGCAGTTTTTTTTATCATGGAATTGTTCCCCTAGTGGTGGGGAAGTGAGCTACTGCTCAGCAATTAACTGCATCTATTTATCTTTCTCAAGTAGCACAGGGGCCTGTGTTGCCTCCTACTGAGTTCAGTCTTTAGTTCAGCCATTGGGCTGTAAGTATGGCCTGTGTTGTGTTTCTCACATTGTGCTTTAAGTTAGTAATACATTTTGGTCCATACAATAACATACTTTTGAAAAATATCAAAATATTGTGAAAATTTAGAAAACGTTGCCATTTTTTAAGTAAATTTTCTTTGCGTAAGACCGATCGTTATACCACACAAAATAATTTGTCTTACCATATGTCTACTGTACATTGGCAATTTGGCATCATTTTTTAAATGTCTTTTTATTTGTTTAGGACATTAGGGGACCTTTTCAAAAAAATGTGTAACTTTTTTTTTTTTTTGGGACCAATCCAGTTCTGACGTGGCCTTTAGGGGTCTGTATGTTAGAGACCCCCATTAATGACTCAGTCTAAGAAACTACACTCCTTAAAGAGGACCTATCACCTCCAGGGAAACCTCATGAAACTCAGTAGACTAAAACACAATTACTTCCCTAAATATGCTTCATTAGAGAAATCAAAGCATTTCACCTGCAATTCAGTTTTTAAAAAAAAGCGCTGGCCCTTTAAGACAGCTCTGAAGTCGGGCTAAGTCGGCTCATGACAGCTTGATGGATCACTATGTGACAGCTGTGTTGTTCCTGAGCTGGAAGAGTCCATTGTGCAGGGGGGAGCCAGGAAGTCTACATCATGTGCACACTGATTTTCTCTTGGCTGCTATGTCTGTGATGTATATAACACTAGTAGGAGTATAATGTACCGTGTTTCCCCGATAGTAAGACACCCCTGATAGTAAGATGTAGCGGTGTCTTAGGGAGGTCGCCTAATGTAAGACGTACCCCGAAAGTAAGACGTAGCGGCTGTCCGGAGCTCTCGGCACAGGCAGCGTGTGTGTCATCACGCTGCGTGCGCGGCCTGATGACGTCACTGCCTGTGCCGGGAAGAGCGCGCGGGAGGCCGGAGCAGCGAGGAGGCGGCGCGGCACGAGAGACGTAGCAGCGGGGAGCCAGGTAAGTGTTTTTCTGCCTACAGCTGGCCCTATACCTGTCTACAGCTGGCCCTATACCTGTCTACAGCGGCCCTATACCTGCCTACAGCTGGCCCTATACCTGCCTACAGCTGGCCCTATACCTGCCTACAGCTGGCCCTATACCTGTCTACAGCTGGCCCTATACCTGACTACAGCTGGCCCTATACCTGCCTACAGCTGGCCCTATATACCTGCCTACAGCTGGCCCTATACCTGTCTACAGCTGGCCCTATACCTGCCTACAGCTGGCCCTATACCCGCTACAGCTGGCCCTATACCTGTCTACAGCTGGCCCGATACCTGCCTACAGCTGGCCCTATACCTGCCTACAGCCGGCCCTATACCTGCCTACAGCCGACACTATACCTGTCTACAGCCTGCCCTATACCTGCCTACAGCCGATCCTATACCTGTCTACAGCCTGCCCTATACCTGCCCTATATAAGACATACCCCGAAAGTAAGACATAGTGGGACTTTTAGGGGTAAAAAGAATGTAAGACGCTGTCTTACTATCGGGGAAACACGGTAAATGCCTATAAACCCTGTCACACTATGTTCTCGGTGTGCTGTGCCTGTTGTACTGTATGTAGCAGCTATGTCCTCTGCTCCCTCTGCACAGGTGGTATAGCTCAACAGAAAGAATCCCTGCTACATAAAGAGCTCTGCTGAGAAAGTGAAACTAAGATTTGTTTCCCTCTAATAATGACATAAGCCCTCTGCATTGCTAATGACATGTATTGGAAAAAAGTCTTAGAATTTCATCTACTATTTATTTTGTGTGTTTGTGTGGAGGTGATAGGTACTCTTTAAAGTATTAAAAACAAAAAAACTTTATGTATTTTTTTGTATATGGAGCTGATTGTTTTTTGCAGGATGAGTTGATGTGTTCATTGGTATCATTATGGGGTTCATATGACAGTTTGGGAGGCTAAATGAACAAATTCAGCAATCCTGGTAATGATCTTTATTACAGCGATACCCAAGTTATGTGTGTGTTTGTGTGTGAATATATATATAATATATATATATATATATATATTATATATAGTATATATAATATATATTATATATATATATATACAATAAAAGTGCTTTTATTGTGTAAGATAGTACATCTAAAATATATATTCTATACTTTCTAATAGGGTATATTTATTTACATTTTCTGTTTATATAGTTTTAGAAACGTGCTTTTTAAATAAAAATGATTTTATTGTGTAAAAGTAGTACATCTAAAATTGTGTGTGTGTGTGTATATATATATATATATATATATATATATATATATTAGATTTACTAACAGGAAGTAGCAGATACAGAGGTTCAGATTCAGATCGAGGGCGAGATATAAATAAGGTGTCTGTCTCTGAAACCCGTCAGCGTGCTTTTATCCTGCTGACCTTATTGTCTTTTCTATTTTTGTACTTGCCATATGGATGTTTATTTTTACCTGGATTAAAAAATGTGTTGTGTGTGTGTGCGCGTGTTTTTTTTTTTTTTTTTTTTTTTTTTTTTAAACTGAAAATTAACGGAGGTGAAGCGGGCTATTTTCCTATTAAATGTCTAGGGAAATATTTACCTCTGAGGCATAGCAGTTTATGCATGACCTCTCTCCTCCTCCACCACACCTCCTGCCTTTCATATATATCATACAGCCTATAGCACCAGTATCTACAGGATATAGTTATTAACTATGTGTTGGAAAGGCAGTATAGCTTTTAGATCATAGCTTCTCCTCTGGGGCCTCAGGGACAATTGTAGCTCTAATTCCAACAGTGTCCACTCTGGTGTAACAATTGTGCAGGGTGGTGATTAGCCCTTGAGAGTGCCTCGTGCGATCGGTGCACCTGGGGCCCCACCTGCTTGTTTATTGCATTTAATCAGAGCTAACTGGGGGCATAAGTCTGTGGGGGGACTTGGCGGTGTATCTTTGCTACCCAGCCAGGTAAATTTCTGCGCTTTAACAGGTAGATTAATGATGGGTTTTTCCTCACCATATTCCCCCTTCTGCAGTTGGAATTATTATGTGATGTGATTTTCTCTTCTCCACATATTCTCCCTCCGTCTTGCCTGAGTGATTATGTGATTTACTGCAGATGGCAGTGTTTCTGCCTTTGCTATGCAGGCACCTAGTTCCGGGAGTGATCCTGTGATGTGGAGTACTTTTCTCCACTGGGGGATCTTTAATCCTTGTGTAAGGCGGATAAGCACTCTTCCCCCAGCCTGTGAACATTCCTTTCTCCACAACCGGTTATGTATCTCAGTTCTGCGAGTGTTTTTAAGAACAATGTGATTCAGGCTCTTCACAGGAGCTGTACATACATTGTCTGTTAAAGGCATGTCCCCACGCACGGGTTTGCGGCCGCTTTTTCAGACGGTTTGCGGCAGCAAACGAACACAACGGGGCTCTATGGAAAAACCCGTGTAGCAGTCCCCAATGCGCGGGTTTTCCGCCCAGCGGGTGTTTCAGCCCGAAAAACATTGTGCATGTTCATTCTTCCGTCAGGTTTTCGGACAGAATATGAGCATGGGAAGGGGGAGGACTTTTCTCATCGCGTAGAAAAGCCATCCTCCCCCCCCCCCTCAGTTACCGTGTGGACTGCAGACAAACCGGACAAATACCGGTCGGATGTACCAACCGGGATTTGGCTATGGCCGTGTAAACGGGCCCTAAGATAAGTGTCCGTTATACAGGCTCTGTAATACCTACCTCTCTTTTTCTAGAGGATCTAGCTGTCTTTACCATGCACTCTGCTACATTGCTCTATTCCATGGAAGAGTAATGGTGTTTTTTGGTTTGTACAACATATGTTAGGTTGCTATGCATTGGTTTTTCCGTTACTCTCTCCCCTGGCTGGAGTAATCGTATGGAAACTGTCCTGTTTTCCTAGAGGTGTAAAATGTTACTTCTCTAATATCTGCAATCTCCTGTTTGTTGCATTGCATTAGGCTATGTTCACACGGCTTATTTTGGGACATAGTTCAGCCCATAATTCGCTGCGTACTGTACGAATCACGGGCTGAAATACATCACAGTCATTACGGTAATCCACAGTTGTCATGGAGTTCTGCCGTGGTTCCGCAGTCTTGTCTGCTTCGCTTTCCTTTTTCTTTGAGGGCAATAAAATTCCTCTGCAGATTCTCCTCCTTGGCCAAATGGCACTTGTTCTTTACAAGCCGGACATTAATTTTCCTGGCTCCCAGTAGCCGTATATCGGGCAACAGTCTTTACTATTACTGCCTGGCAGTTCCTTTGTCTTCTTCCAATCTGCTCTTATTGAGCTGGGTTAGACGTAGTCTTGTAATCAGGATCGGCAAATTTCTAGGTCCTGACCAAGTTACCTATATGTCTTAATGAGATGTGACGGGGTCCGCCTCCCAGCAGATCTTGAAAAAGGATTCAAGCCTTAGAGTCCTGTTTCGCACTGTATTGCCATTCCCTTCCTTGGGAACTTGGCACCATCAGTTTTGCTTATGATAAGGTCTCATTGCAAGGAGATGTCTTCAATCTTCTATGGTTTCTACTTGCTAGGCAGACAATAGTCATGGGAGACCCTTCCAACCTATGCAGCCCAGGAGACTCTCTAGTTCCTGGCCTCTGTTCCTTCTTCATCTAACTCTTTCTGAGGAATTTTGCACTGCCTAAGTAGGCATTCTCCCGCTCTGAATGCTTGGGTCTTGTGCCCAATGCACTCCTTTTTCCTTAAGGTTTTATCTTGCACTGGGACAAACAATTTCTACTTAAGAGTCATCAGGCCGTTGACCTTGGACAACAACTGGTATGGAGGGAGAGAAGACCCTGCCCGCATAAGCTTACAATCTACAGGACTTCACACCTTGGTTCATGCTATGGATGCTCTGGTTTCTCTTCAGAAATTTTTCACCTTTTACTAAAGATTTCTATGGAGAGGAGCAAGACGGCATTTTGTACCATGCTCCAGCTTGCTGGGAAGTAAAAAAAACAATGGCTTAGTTCTTTTTTTCTTCCTAGTTCCTGCCTCTTTTCCAACTCCTCATCTGGAATGTTACGATAAATCAAAGCAGGGACCTTGCGTGCTTGTCTGTGCCATCCCATTGGGCTTGTCTGGCGTGTTCTGCCATGTTCTCTCCTGCGGACCAGTGTCTCAGCATTTTCCAGGGACTGCCTAGTCTCCTGGGAGTCCTTCACTCTCTCTGCTTTTCTACTGACAACTTCAAGTTGCATACAGGTCTTGAGGCCCTCAGTCTGTCTTCACTTGTTTTTTTTTACACTGTTCTCTGTAGTGGTTCCTTCGCCACTGCGCTATTGAACCTCTGTTGTCCGTGTGTTTGGCAGCGAACTTGTCTTTTCTGCTTACACAGGGTTATGCAGGCATCCTAAGCTTTATTTTCCCTCCTTTGGGGAACAGTTTTGGCTCAATTATGTGTCCCCCAATGATATTGATGAAAAATTTGGATGTTTGTACTTACTGTAAAATCCTTTTCTCGTCTGCTTTATTGGGGGACACAACTCCCACCTAGTCTATCCTTTGATGCTTCAGCATCCTCTAGTCCTCATAGCGTGGGTTCCACTGCTCAATTCTCACCCATCTGCAGTGTTTTGCTATAACTTTATGGTCGTTCCTACTGCTTTTGTACAATCTGCTTAGCTCAGTACTTGCAGCTTGGATATAGGATGCTGGGTGGTGCTCTCACTTTCTTTGCTTAGTGCCTCCTCCTACTAGCAGCCTATACCCATGGTCATTCTATGTCCCCCAATGAATCAGACGAAATAAAGGATTTAACGGTAAGTACAAAAATTCTGTATTTTTCCAACCTTATCTACTATCTAGAGTACCCGTCGAGGGGATCTGTTAATCTAATTGTGTAACAAGTAAGACATTGGAGCAATGGCTCCTATAAAAGCCCTTGAATGGTTTGAAATTGGGCCCCTTTCACTTTCATTGAGAAATCCCTTCTCATACTATATTATAGAAACACATTCTAAATGTATGTAATGTGCGTTACCTGTATTTAGCTCAATGTTGTCTGAAACCAGTAAAAATCTAATCAAATGTATGTATTAATACTGCAGCAGATCAGCCTGACAGCTGCTTTCTTACACTATGGACTGTACGCAGCATTAAAAGGGTCGCACTGAATGTTTTTCAGCCTACTCACTATTAAACTGCATTAATACGAATTAAGGTTTTTCATATATATATATATATTATATATATATTATATATATAATATATATATATATATATATAATATATATATATATATATATATAATATATATATATATATAAATAATAATATATATTTATTATATTTTTTTTAGTTTTTTTGGAAATGGTCATACTTGTTAGAAACCATGAAACTCTTGCCTCCCCACTGCCAGAAAAAAAAAATGAAAGAACATCGCTAATTTGACCTTGTTGTAATCATAGAATATAGCTGTTTTTAATTCATGGGGACTGGCTTAAATTTTAAAACACGAATCAGTCCTTGTTGTTTTATCAGGGCTGGGGAACCCGGAGTCGGGGGTTTTGGGAGTCAGGGCCCTTTTTGGGGGGATTTCATTTGGGAAAAAAAAAGGGCCCGGACTCAGACTCCCCAAAAAAAATTTTAAAAAATTTTGGTCCAGTTATTCATTGCAGAAAGTGCTGAATATTTTTTCTTTCTCCCCCCCTTGACACTGCAACATCCTTCTTTTGGGGCCCCTCCCATTTTGCCCCTCGTTTTCCCCTCCAAAAACTTCCTAAACCTGCTCCCGTCTGTTTTCACCTCTTCCCCCTCGCTACCCTCGCCTCCCTCCCCTCTGCCAACCCCTTCACTGGCTGCCCATTGCCCAAAAAATTTTCATTTAAAAAATTTTACAAACCCTGACCTAAAAGGGCTCTCCATAACCCTCCCCCCCAAATACATCTCTGCCCTAATTTCCAGAAAACCCTCCCCCCCAATTCCGCTCCTCACGGGGCCCTTCCCTCTGCCCCCCTCCTTCAGCTCCTCAAAAAAAACCTTCCCCCAAAGACCTTCTCCCGTCCTCCCCCCACACTTTTGGAACTAAATTAAAACCCCCAAAACATCGTCCCCCCAAAACTTTCCCCAAAATTTCCCAAAAAAGAAACCCTGAAAACCCATCTCTTCAGGTTTGCCTCCCCCCCCACAGAAACCCCCACCCCCAAATACCCCGGGCCCGCAACATGTCCCGCCCCCACCTTCTGTCCCCCCCTTCTTCCTTGTAATTGAAAGGCCCTCGCGGGCGGGGTCCTCTTTCCCTCTTTTCTCATTTTCTATTTCATTTTTTTTTCACCTTTTGTATTTGTTAAATTATTTGTTTTTTGTATGAAATTTCCCCCTTAAATGAAACGGGCCCCGGGAAATTTAAATTTGGCGCTTTTAAAAATAAATAATAATAATAATAAAATAATGAAAGGTCCTGTAAAGGTTTGCTCTTTCCCCTTTTTATTAAGCATCTAGGTCTTAATTAAAAAGAAGGTGCTGAATTTATGTACATGCTCGTTGTAAAGCCCTTGCTCAGATAAAGGGAAAAAAAAAGGGGAAGGAATGGCTGCACCATCACAGATCTGCTAGAGAAAACAGATTAAAAAAATTTGTTTATAATAAAGGGACTGTTTAGAAACTTTTTTGTAAATATTTTGATCAGTAGATTTTACTTCAGTCATGAACTATAGACAGTTCAGCACTCTCATCACACAGGTTTCTAGGTAACCTCATACCAAAAAGGGGCCTTTATTTATTAGCTGAGAGGAGTAACCCCCCCCCAGGAACGGGGGGAAATGAGTTCTGGGGGAAATTTTTTCAAGGTTTAGCACCATTATCTGCAGTAAGCAAAGTTAAAAGTGTTGGACTGTAGGACTGAAAGCTTGACTTATCTGAAATTTTTTTTGGGAAACAATTCCTGCCTGTCGGAAGAAGGGTTGAATTTAATATTTCAATCACTGTGGAGACCCACCCCAGCCTGAGAACAGAGTGACTGCTTGTCAGCCAGTAAATCATCGTGCTGAAAAACCCTTTTAAAGCAAGTATTTTTAGCTACTAAACTTTCAAAAAACTGTGCATAAATCAATTGCCCAGTTATGTTCTCTCTTATGTTCATGTGTTTTCTTGTTTTCTCCTCTGACCCTCTTGTTTGGAGAGATTGCTGCTCTGGGGCTTATTTTTGCTATACATAGAATTTAAGGGGGGAAACTTTTTTTCTAAACACCTATTAGAAATACAGAAAACACTGTAAAAGTATGTATTGTAAAAGTGTTGCCAAACACTGCTTTTTCACTTTTAGATGTGAAGCTAAAATTTAAAAACCCAGGGCCTGATGTAGAAAACTGTTAGGTTAGAGTTTTTGTTGCCCATAGAAACCAATCAAGCTCCCCCTTATATAGTGTGTGGAAAATTTAAAAAGCAGAGTTCTGTTTGGGTTGCTAGGGGCAAAAAAAGTTTTAGACCAAGACCTTTTTATACATCACCCCCTTATCCAGAAAAGCCTATACTAAAAAGTTCAGCATAAAGAATCTAATAAAACACATTTTAAAACTTTTTATTTGTCATGACATATCTGTATATGATTTATCAAAGTTTTTTTTAATTTCTACTCAAAGTTATACTGCTATTCTTTCAAGATTACAATATACCTTTTTTTTTTTTCATAGGACAAAATTATTTTGAGGACAATTTTTATATTATTATAAAATGTCTAAGAAGTTTCCCCTATGAAGCCCACTTCTTTGAGCATTTCACACGCAGAAGAAAAAAAATTTTTGGTGTCTGTAAGATAATGACCCAGATGAAAACAAATGCTTGTGATGTCAAAATCAGTGCAATATTCAGGAAGCGATAAAAACGCCCTCAAGATTTCCAATCAAAAAAGACTTTTTAAACCGCTTCCACCCAGAATTTTTTCAAATCGTGACTGAAAAGGGGATCGAGTGACACAAAAAAACCAGTGCCAAGCACTTCCCGCCAGGCAAAGGGGACGAAAAGTGTCTCAAACATCATAACAAGATATTTTTTAAGTGAAAAAATTATGTAAAAATGACAGCGATGTGTTTAAAAGACAGCCATCCCGCTTTTTGAAGAGGGTGTACCATTATCTTTATTTGCTGACCAGCTTTTACACCTTTTAATGGGAAATGGCCCGAAACTTGGTGTTTCTCTGGAAAGAGAAAGTTTTTAAAATTAGTGATTGAAAACCCTTTTTAAAAAAAAAGAAGATCTTAAAAAAGATTCTCAAGAGATTTATATATCAAAAAATGGATCCTGCACACGTCAAGATGAACTATTTTGCTAAAAATGTTCGATTTTTTGGACAACAAAAAATTTTTTGTTACCAAGACGCTGGCAGAAAAGGACAAAAAGCTCAACCCCCAGTCAGTTCTCCAGGCCTTAGTGAAAATGTTCTGCAAGTTTGAACCCAAAAAAGAACAGATTCTTGTATTGTAACAGACAATGCTTTCAAATTGAAAGTAAAATTTAAAAAACTGATGAATAGAAAAAGGAAGTGAACAACGTTAGAAAAACTTTGGTTTCAGTTGGTGAATGGGGGGGCCACAGCCCATCTTTGTAATGAGGAACAAACAGATATTCCAAAAGAACAACAGCAACATGATCCTTAAATTAATCTTGCAAAGCGCTTCAAATTCTGTAAATTCTTCAGCATGCCTTTTGAGACAGTCTGCAAGGGGAATGCTGAACTCTGTTGGCAGGTGAGGAAATTTGGCATTGCTGCCCAAACCCCCCTAAAATTGATTCTTCTTGAAGACTGCGGGGAAAGGGGAAAATTTTGAGATAAAGCCACTCGTGGGGCATACTTTTTTGATGATTGAACGATTAGTTGATAAAACCCCTTTTCTTTGGGGAAGGCCAACCCCAGGTACATTAAGTGAAGGTCAGGGACAAAGGTGGGGAATTAAAAAAACTGCTTCAACACCCCTTCACAGTGACTAAAAAATTACAAGTTGAGGATTTTTAAATCCTGGAACTTTCATAAAGGAGTGGAAGAACTTGCTTTTTGGCCCATCCCCAAAAGGAGGGGTTAATTGCAGATGGCATTGCTGCTTCAATAAAGGAGGACACTGTTTTTAGATAATAAAAATTTTTTTGGCAGCTGTTTATGTGGACCCAAGTCATCTATATCTGGATGATAACAGATTTTAAAGGGGAAAAAAAGCTCTGACTAAGGTAGCAATTAGGAGAGTGGTACAGGACTGCCAAAAAGAAAGGGAAATTGGGTCTTGCCAGGCTGCTGCCATATTTTTTCAGCCTCACAGATAAGAGTTTTAAATTTTAAAAGTATTTGGATGAAAGGGCAGGGAAACGGTTTCCGCGGGGAAAAAGATTTCCACTCCCACAGCAAACAGACTGACTGAAAATTTTAGCAAAATTTTTTTCCACCCTTGCTCTCAAAGAAGTAAAGAGTTCAACCCTTTATCAAAATGACGTGCAAAGGGAATTCCTTTTTTACCCCGGATTGTTAGAGATGCGCCCATGTGGTCACCGCTTGCCACCAACCCCGTTTTGTAGAAGGGCCCGTTCTCTACCTTAAAAAAATTTGACAGATTTTAGGTCATTATGAAAGAGGATCTGATGGAGGAATACTTTTTTTCAGAAAAATTCATAGACTCCCCAAAAGTTATTCAGGGGCTTGTTGTTGAAAACTGTTTTTTTTTTTCCCCCTTTCTGCCGCATTTTGCAATTTTTAATAAGTTTTTTTTTGTTTTAAAGTTGTTCCAATAAATATATTTTATATTCTACCTAAATGCTTGATTATTGTATATAAAGGGTATAAAAAGCTTAAATTAAGTTATCTTTTATTAGGGGGTTTTGGAGGGGGTTTGGGGGAAATTTAGGGGGTCGGAGTCGGGGCTTTTGCTTACCGACTCCACAGCCCTGGTTTTATTCTGTCCCAATTCCCCTAAAAAAAAGTCTGTTATTAAAAGTTTTATGCACCTCAAAATGGTGTCCTTTACTAATACAACTTGTCTGGCAAGAAACAAGCCTTTATAGATCAACATTAAAATAAATAAGCTAATGCTCTTATAATGTGACAAAGAAAATGCAAAATAATTGATTGGTCACTAAGTGGTCAAGAAATTGGGCTTCAGTAGATAACCAAGACGTGTGTTGTTCATGTGTTCTAGATATCTGTCAAAAGTTTTCATGATTTAGGCTATGTTTACACGGCGCGTTGAGTCTGTGGGGAAAAAACGTTATTTGATGCACTTTTGGATCCTCTGTGGACACTAAAGGGCCCAAACCGTTTTCTAACAAATAGCATGTGTTTTCCATTGCTTGCAATGGTAAAACATGCATCCGTTAGAAATTATTGCCGATGATGTTTAATTGGTCTTTCGATGCGTTTTTCTCCGCCCAAAGTTAAAATTTTTCTTGATCCCCAAAATGCAGCAGAGCCCTATTTAAAACTGTAGGGGTTTGATCCTGCTCAGCCAAAAGCATCCAAAAAGCACCGTGGTTTTGGGTGTGTTTTTGGATGCGATTTTCGGTTCCAAAATCGGATGCAAAATCCCTGTGTGAACATACCCTTAGGCTCTCTTAATACTAGGGTCATTTCTTCTATGATGCTAGGTAAGATCAGCAATGATCTAAAATCTGAACAAAAAAATCCTATTAAATGTAATGTTGTTCCAGTTATTTACATCAAAAAACCCTCCCCCACTGTTATTATTGCCATCTAAAATATGGAATGTCTACAATACCACAACTGAAGCTCCCAGGGCAGCAGGTGTGAATAGAGCCCATGACCAGTAGTTGCTTCTTACCATAGAACCGTTCAGTAGTTCTTAAGAAGCATCATGTTATGTTTCAGTCCCTTCAAGCTAATGTCTGCGCTCTACACTTATCTGATGCGTTCAGATATGCGACTGAGTTCAGAAGAACGTTGACTTTAGACCCTATCATTTATTGCCCTTTTATAGTTACCATTTTACTTAGTTGATATGAACTCAGATATGCTTCAGTAACCTCTGCTTTTTTTTAAATTGCTAAGCTTTAGTAAAATCAGGGTTTGGGCATATCAATTGGGATTACCTTACCTGTAATGATTTCAATTTATAACCTATCTCCTATGCCACTTCCTTTCCTTTTCTTTCAACTCTCACTTAAAAAGGATCTTGAACTATTAAAAAATTATATATATTTTTAGTTAAAACATTTAGAATGTGAAAAATCTCTACACCACATAGTGATATAAAGACAAAAGGCCGCCCCACATAATCAAGATCAGTTAAAGGGGTTGTCTCATCTCAAAGTTTCATAGGATGCATGAATGAAATATTGCGTTTGCTCATCACTTCCTGGTCAAGCTGTCTTAAAATTGCATATGAGGTAGGTACAGACTTCTCTGTTTATTTTGTTTATTAGTCGATAACTAAAATTCCTTTTACCCGGGCGGGGGAAAACTGCTGAGCTAATTAAACATAAGTAATTTAGCGTCTTTGTCTGAAAATCGGAAAACACACAAGCTCTCCCCTGCTACCTTGTGATGACATCCTCCTGCTATCAATAGAAAAAACACGGGGAGGAGTACCAGGCGGTCACTGGGAAATAAAACCCCCAAAACCCAAATGATAAAAACCTTGTGGCTCCTTCATAATTTTAAACTCTTCGGCAGGGCCCTCACACTTGTGTCTCACCTTAATCTTTCACTTTGTAATGCTGTTTTTGTCTGTAATTATACCCTCTACATTGTAAAGTCGCGGGAATTTTGGTTTGGCGCTATAAAAATAAAGTTTATTTTTATTATAAAAACCAAAAAGATGAAAAAAAGCAATTTTTTTGGGAAAAAATCTTTATTTAGTTTTCCCCTTTCCCTTTTTGAAAGCTTTTTCTTGAGTAAAGACCCCCCTTTTTAAGGGGCCACATGTTTTGGACCCTGGTTTTTGCCATCCGGGGACAAAAGGATCGGGTTTTTGTATCTTTCCAATCCTTTCAAATAAACCCTTTTGGGCCCAAGTTTTTCACTGTGTTTTTTCCCCTTCAAACCCGGGGTTTAAAACTTTTTTTCCAAAGGGCCAAAAGGCACCCTTTTTTTTTTCCCCTGAAATGGCATTTTAACTCTTGATTTTCACATATATGCTGAAAACCTTTTTAAACTCCAAGAAAGGAATTTTTTTAAAATGTTTTTTGTTAAAAGGATTGTTTTTTTTTGTCTCGCGTCTCTCCTCTATTAAAAAAAATGTCCACTTGTATTTTTGACTTTGAAAAAAGATAAAAGCTTTTTTCCCAGGGCAGGTTTGCATTCACTTTCTTATTTATTTCGCACCACCTACCGGTATTTTTTTTATTCAGTCCTCCATTAATCATTCAGAAAAAAAATTTTTTGAAAAAACTGCATTGCATTTGATCTTCTTTACTAATTTTTGATTGGCTTCAGTCATGTCCCCAGATTCCCTTCTTCTATTTCCTGTTTCGCTGAAAATGCAGCTGCATCTTTTTTACGGTTTGAACAGATTTTGTAGTGACTGAGGTTTTTGCCCATATTTGTTTTGGGGGTCATGAGGTATCCAAGTCAAGAGTGGGGTTTGGGTTCACAATTGGGGGACATATAATTTTTTATTTAAAAATTTTAAAAGTGGTTTCCCCAAAAAAGTATGGGGAAAAACTATTTCATGTAAAGCTCCCCCCAAAAAAACAAGGGGCATTCCCTTCGGCTTAGAGAAAAAGGAAAAATTTTAATCTCCCGGGGGGGAAAGGGGGGTTTTTCACTGTAAAAACTGTGAATAGTGGGGAAAAGCCCCTGAGGGGCGGTTTACAGCAAACAGTTTAGAGTTTTTTAAAAAAGGCTTAGATACCTTTCCCGGAATAAAGAATATTAAAGGGTACGTACTTTTAAAAAAATTTTGGTTTCCCGGGGGTGGGGGGTCTGGGGGTCAGAGAGGGGGTTCCCCTGGAGCAATTGGTTCCCTTTCCCTTGGGGGGTTAGGGGATTAACCCTGGGGGGACTTTGGGGTTGAAATCCTTTTCTCCCTCCCCTTTTAACCCCCACTTTTTTCCCCCACCCTTGGTTTAAATTTAAAGGGGCCCCGTGTCTTTTTTTCAACCGTAAACTATGTAACTCACCATACGTCAGGCATGTATGTCTGAATATCTTACGCGGATATTCTTTGGGATAATGCAGCAAATTTGTCTTTTATGTGTCTGTACCTTTTAAAAAAGAGTTAAAGCAAAAAAAGGGGGGCAAAATTTTATGTGGGAAGCTTGCAAATTAAATAATTTTAAAAATTTTTTAACCCTTTTTATCATTTAAATACGTTTCATTTATTCTAAGGGTGTACATTTGTGGTTTCCCTTTGTACAGCTAGTCCCCCCGGAATAATTTCCAGGGGATGAGAGCTCCTTAGTCCAGGGCGCACATGGGTTAGACTTCCCTTTTATTTTCAGGCCCGCTAATGTCGGTCTTTTCCTGTTTTAAAACACAGTCAATTTTCTTCTGTCCCCCCTGTTTCTCCCTTTGGTTTAAATTTTCAACAGTGCAAAAAAAAAAAAGAAACCCCAAATTTAGGTATTCATTTTAAACCCAAAAAAAAAAAAACCCGTTTATCTCTTGCAGGGGTTTTTGGGTTAGCAGAAGTGCTAAATTCCTTTGCTGCATTGTAGCTACTCACAGCTTTTTTAAAAAACAGGGCCTTTTTTTACTAGGAAATTTGGGCCCCCTGTGGGGGAAAAAGGGATGGGGATGTTTAAGCCCTGCTGGGTTTACATGGTTTTTCCAAATTTAAAAAAATCCGCACTGCCCCTTTTGAGCACACTAAAAAGCTTTTAAACAGATAACCCCGGCATGAGGGTGACTTTGTGGGAAAAAACCCCTTTAACATAGTCAACTTTTGAGGATGTTTGTTTTGTCTTCACATGTAAATGCTTTCTTTTTGGGCCCGGGGTTGAGCTTTTGCTGGGAAAACTTTAAGGGCCCCAAAAAAGGGTTATTTTAGTCACAGTTTTTATTTGTATAAAGGGTATGTTGAATTTTCCCCGCTATTTGATATTTAAAGTGTACCCTGAAGTAGGGGAATTTGTAGTATGAACATACCCTAATGTATCACTGACCTGTTGTTTGTAAACCATTATGCCATGTTTGGCCACCCTCAGAGTACACATCCTTTTCTTTTTGTGTTTGCTTGGGGTGGGGAAATCTTTTTAATCTAATGCCTGCGTGCTAAAAATTTTCCCTGTTTTTTCCCGTTCCTTCTGATTCCATACAGTTTCAGTGATCTATAAAATGCATCTGACCTCCCTTCCCTTTCCCGTTTTTCTATTTACTGTGTTATTTTAGGTTCATTTCTTTTTTTTTTTCTTTTGGCCAAAAAGGTTTAAATTTTTTGTTTGGAGGAAGGGAGAGGCCCGGGTTTTTGAAGGTATAAATTAAAAATAAAATCTTTTTAGTTTGGGTTTCCTTAAAAAGTCTGCAGATTCGACTTTTTAAAGTCCCAAATTTGGCCCCTGCGTTGCCCCTATACCGAGGTACGATGATTAGGACCGGTTCACCGTTTCCTTTTGCCCTCTAGATTGTAATTTAACTAAAATAGAGATGCTTATTGCCATAAAACAATAAAATTTGTTCTGCTGACATGCCCTTAATTCCATGTATGTCTTTAACTCTTTTTGCTGCTTTAAGCAAGATTTATCGAACAAATCTTAATTTAAAGCATATGTCCAGTTACAGAATACTTTTGTTAGATATCTGTTGTGTATCTGAAGTTTTTGTAGTTGGTACATTGGGATCAATTTACTAAAGCTCTTAGAGCAGTTTATTTCCCATTGGCTCCTTCCAACTGTACTTGGAAAGCTAGCGATGGCCCTTGTTATAGTTTGTTGGCCGTCTTTAGCTCACATGAGCAAAGCCAGGAAAAGCTGCCGGGAGCCAAAAACACTATGCTATACTACTCTTTTGTTTTTTGGTTTTTTTTTACCCTGTAAATTACAAGTCCCTTTTAAAGCATGCTATCGGGTTTCCCATGCTAGGATATGGGGAGAGATGCTGATGAGCTTGGGATTTCTCGTTGTCTATCATTAAAGCTAGTATTTTCATAAAAAAACTTGGAAACCCATATTGTTATACAAAACGGCAGCAACCGTAATAACTTTAATATTATGTGATATGCATTCACTGTAAAGCATTTTTTCCCACAGATTATTATAACATGGGTCTAGAGTCCCCTGTTTTTCCACACTGTGATGAAGCAGTCAGAAAGTGTTTGAAAGGAGCAGTGGCCAAGCATGTTCCCCACCACTCCATTTAACCGCTTATAAAGTAGGAGACCTGGCCAGTTTGCTTTAAGGCTATGTTCACACGGCTTATTTCGGGGCGTATTTACGGACGTAATTACGTCCGCAAATACGTCCCGAAATACGTTTCAAATAATGAACAATTAGATTAGCATTGATTCCAATGTAAAATACACCTCATCGTACGAGGCGTATTTTCGCAACGTATTTGCGGGCGTAAATACGTCCGTAAATACGATCGTAAAATTATGTCCCCTGTCACTTATTGAGGCGTATTTCGCAACGTAAATCCCCATAGTAAAGAATGGGGATTGTATTTACGACGCAAAATACGCGCCACACTTTGACACGTATTTGAAACGTACTTCGGGACGTATTTGCGGTCGTAAATACGTCCGTAAATACACCCCGAAATAAGCCGTGTGAACATACCCTAAAGGATGTGGATACAGTTGTAACCCATGGCAGAGCTGTTCTGGTTTTTAGGCCCCTGGCCAGATCGATACCCCTGCGGCGCTCTGTACACCGCCTTCTAATTTGACTTAAAGGGATTGTCAACATCCTAAGAAAAACTAAGAGGCAGCTCCTAGAGTCCTATTAAAATGATAAAAAAAACACTCAATACTCGCCTCCATCTGGTCCCTCGTTCCAGCTCTGCGTCTCTCTGAAAAATCATATAAATAATCAATACTTAACCTACAGCAGTCTAGAAAGCGCCTGGAGCACCCCACCCCAAGGCACATTTTGCAGTTGCGCTTTGTCAATGGAATCCCAAAGTGCCTTTGCCCCGGGTGGACCCCGCACTTCCCGCCCCAAGGAACGGCACTGCCCAGAAGGCGGTCATCAGGTGACAACTCTCAGAAGGCGCTGACTAACTAAGGCTTATTTTTGGAGTAGGGCTTATATTTAAAACCGCCTTCAAAAGTCTGTGAAAATCATGCTAGGGCTTATTTTTGAGGGAGAATTTACTTTTGGAAATACAGTAATTTTTAATAATGATGAATGGTGAAAGTGTTTCTGATTTAATTTGCAAACTTCCCACATCAATTGTGTGGTAAAACCCTTTTAAGATATTAACCTCATTTTGTGGCAACAATAACACAATGTTAAGTGGGTGCACACTGACCTTATTGATATGAAGTGGAGCTTCAAGAAACAAAATAACTTTAATAAATAGGTTTTAATAGCTGGAAACTTTTGGTTGCACTGTGCCATAGGTAAATACATGATCATTATTTCAAGGGCTTCAAGTGTTTTGAGAAGTAGCTCAGTCACATGCTATACTACGACCGGTATCAAAGTAGTCACTTGTGATATGGAACGTCCTGTTTAATCTTCAGATTTGAGCTCATGACCATGGCGTGTAACTCAAAGAAGATTATGGTATTAATATAGGGAGTATCTAATTTGTATCTGCTTGAAGTTATTACATATCTAAAAGAAGATAATCGTTTTTCCAAGTATTGATAAAGCATACAGCAGATTTCAGACACTTCCTCTAAGGTTCAAGTTGTAGGCATGATTGAGTAATGAGATCAATGTTGACAATTCTGAAAGTGAATAAAGCTTTTCATTTTTTTACTTTATTTTTCAAGTAGCCAGCTAAGTGAGGGAGTGACATTCAGACCCACCCTTTGGTTTCCAAGTGCCAGTGACAGCTCAATAATTAGCACCAAACCGTGGGATGTTTTAGAAATTAGTTGTTTTGCTTCCTTTAAATAATCTAAACCTTATTTTTTCAAAAATTTACAGTAATGTCTATACCCAAACTATGGTACATATCAATGTATTCTCCATAAAATGTGATTGCTTTTGTAAAGGCATTTATTTACTTTTGTACAGATTCTGTGTTATTGATCCTTTATTACAATTTATAGCTGTATTTATAGTACTGCTGGTTGCCATTAGAAACAGTCTTCATCCTTGTTTACCCACCAAACCCTAAGGCCATGTTCACACGGCTTAAAATGGGCCATATTTCGGTCCATAATTACGCGCTGAAGTGCGCCAATTACGGGCCGAAAACGGCCCATTCATTACGGTAATTCACAGTTCTCATAGAGAACTATGGATTACGTCTCCTCTCCCCGCCCGGCGAAGCCGCCGGGGGGAGAAAATTTGGGACATGTCATTTTCTAGCGGCGTATACGCGCCGCTAGCAATGATTGTCTATGGGCCGGCGAAGTGCCGGCCCCCCGCTCCCTCCTCTGTCCACACGGCGTAATTGCGGGGCGTAATTACGCCCTGCAAATACACCGTGTGAACATAGCCTAAGGGCGCGTTTACACGGCACAGGACAAATAACGGCCGGTTGGCCGGCCGGTATTTGTCTTGTTTTGCGCCCGTCCTAACGGCCGCAGGGGGGGGGCGGCTTTTCTCTGCGATGAGCGGAGAAAAGCCCTCCACCCTCCCATTGAGCAGCACATATTCCGTCTGAAAACCGGACGGAAGATGGTGCTTCTCCAATGTTTGTCCGCCGGCGGCAAAACCGCTGGGCGGAAAACCCGTGCAGTGGGGACTGCTGCACGGGTTTTCCATAGAGCACAATTATGCTAATTTTCGGCCGGTTTTTCAGGCGGTCTGAAAAACCGCAAACTGGCTGAAAAACCGTCCGAAAACCCATGCTGTGGGGACATGCCCTAAGGCTATATTCACACGGCTTATTTTGGGACGTTCAGCCCGTAATTCGTGCCGTACTGCGCGAATTATGGGCCGAAATCCGTCCCAGTCATTACGGTAATCCACAGCTCTCACAGAGAACTATGGATTCCGTCTCCTCTCCCTGCTTGCGAAATACGGCGAGCGGGGCGAGAAGTGACATGTCATTTATTCACGGCGGGATACGCGCTGTGGATAATGAATGTCTATGGGGCCGGCGGGCTGCCGCCCCACCTACCTCCCCACCCCCTTCTACCGAGCACATGTCGTAATTGCAGGGCGAAATCCGTCCCGCAATTACACCGGGAATAAGCCGTGTGAACATTGCCTGTTTAGTAATACTTAGTGTTATTTACTTTTGTTCTGTTCCAGTACTCTGCCTAATGTTAAGAATACACATTTCGGGCCACATGTATGAAAACTGTCTAGGTCTAAAATTCACTTTGTTGCCCATAGCAACCAATCAGAGTTCCCCTTTCATTTTTCCAGAGCCCTATATGAAATGAACGGGGCACTCTGATTGGTTGCTATGGGCAACAAAGAAAGTCTTAGGCCTCGTTCACACGGCTTATTCTGCCGCGTATTGGCGCCGTACTGCGCGCTGGATTTGCGCTTCAGTACGGCGCTAATCCGCGCAGCAATTACGGTAATCCACTGCTCTCATTGAGAACAGTGGATTCCGTCGCTCCTCCCCGCTCGGCGAATCCGCCGCGGGGGGAGAAAGTGACATGCACATTATTACGGTGCTTACGCGCCGTAAACAATGCATTGTCTACGGGGCCGGAGCGGCGCCCCCGCCGCGCTCCGGCCCCGCCCTCGTCCCGCTCCTTATTCACGGCGGATTTGTGCGCTCAATACGGCGCACAAATCCGTCGGGAATAAGCAGTGTGAACACGGCCTTAGACCGAGACAGTTTTCATACAGGTGGCCCGAAATGTGTATTCTTAATATTAGGCAGAGTACTGGAACAGAACAAAAGTAAATAACACTAAGTATTACTAAACAGTTAGGCAATGTTCACACGGCTTATTCCCGGTGTAATTGCTGGGACATTTCTCTTATGAAGCCTGCAGAATTATGATTACAGTTGTAGCTTTAACCCACCCACCAAGCAGCAGTTAACAGATAATAAAAAGCCCATCAAACTATCCAACAGAAATGCTGATTTCAGATTGCTGTAAGGTTTGTGCTACCTTATATAAAAGTGACACTGAACCAACAGCTGTAGGTAATGCTCAGTATGGCCAGAAGTCCCTTTCTGGGAAAAGAGACCACTTTGTCTCTAAAACTTGAAGCGTTTTGTACCTCTGTAAGTTGTACAACTGTATTATGGGATTTCAGGTTCTGGTGATTGCACTTACTACATATGACTGCACAGTGCAAATACACTTTTCTTCTTCTTCCTTGGATGTTCCAGTCTCTATCCTTGTGAAGTTATGCAGTTGTAGTTCCTTAAAAAGAACCTGCCAGGTGGATTGTGCTACCCTATCTGAGAATAGGGTATGATGGGAGAAAAGCTGTGCTGAGTATATAGGATTATGTGATTTGATGCTGATTTCTAAGTAAAAAGCAGAGAAAATATGTAAATGTTAAGCTGAAAGTCCTACTAACCCCACCCACATACAGTGATTGACAGCTTGCTCTGAACACACACACTGATACAGGGAAAGCTGTCAATCACTATGTGGGTGGAGTAGGCAGGACTTCCACCTCCTCTTAAGGAGTCCGGTCAGTATTTTTCTGCTTGTTACTCAGAAATCTTGCTCCAAATCATGTAAACCTACATATGACAGATCTCCGCTCCTCTCCCTCTATCATATAACCCTATATACCACAGCGCTCCGCTCCTCTCCCCCTATCATATAACCCTATATATCACAGAGCCCAGCTTCTCTCCCTAATCAATACCCTATATACACAGAGCTCAGCTTCCCCTCCCTCTATCATATAACCCTATATATCACAGAGCTCCGCTCCTCTCCCTCTATCATATAACCCTATATATCACAGAGCTCCGCTCCTCTCCCTCTATCATATAACCCTATATATCACAGAGCCCAGCTTCTCTCCCTCTATCATATAACCCTATATACCACAGAGCTCCGCTCCTCTCCCTCTATCATATAACCCTATATATCACAGAGCTCCAGTCCTCTCCCTCTATCATATAACCCTATATATCACAGAGCTCCGCTCCTCTCCCGCTAGCATATAACCCTATATATCACAGAGCTCCGCTCCTCTCCCTCTATCATATAACCCTATATATCACAGAGCACCGCTCCTCTCCCTCTTATCACAGCCTGCTCTCAGATAGCGCAGCACAAACCACCCATCAACTTCAATTTAAAACAAGGACCCTGCCAACAACAATACAGATCTGTCTCCGGGCCACGTTTAGGCTGGAGCCACATGTGCAGTTTTCAGAGCTGAAGCCAGAAGTAGATGGAATAGAAAGAGGAGGCATCAGTCTTTGCTTTCTTCTTTTTCTCCTTTTGGCTGCATCCAAGCTTTGGCTCACAAAACTGCATCAAAAATGCTATGTGTAGCTCCAGCCTTTTTATTATTTACAGGGGAAGGGGTGTAGATAGGAGTTTGTAGAAGTTGCAGTAATTCTTTGAAGAGGGTTCTTCTTATTAATGCTCTTTGATATTTTATCTCTATAAACCAAGTATCTAATATGTTTCTCTCTTCTGAGCTCTACCTGCTCTGGTTTCCTGCTGATGTTCTTTGTTCAGATGTGAAGCCATTAAAAAAGCACTCTCTGATTTATTTATTTTTTTTAAACCCCTTCCTCTCCTCCTCTGCTGATGCACACCTGATAAATAATAATATCTTACAATGTAATGACACCAGACATGTCTGTTTAGTGAATCCTTGTGTTCCCTGTGAAATAACCATTTTGGAGCGTCTCTTATCACGCTGTGTTGTCCTGTTCATCTGTTATTCCTTGTAGAAATGAATTACTGAATCGGTCAGATGGGTGTTACCATTCCAGTTTTCAGAGGAGTTTGTTCCTGCCCACACTGACTTTTTCAGCCGTGATTGGCAGGGACAAACCTCCAACTGGTAACACCTAGCTGACAGATTAGCAATGAATTTCTAGGAGTAACCAGAGAACCACACAACATAGAGATTTAAGTAAAGATGTTCTAGAATTGTTATTTTGTCTGGAATACCGGTATTTGCTAAAAGAGATATGTCAGGAATATCTTCAGTTTCTCTCTAATTTTCTTCCTGCTGGCTCCTTTCTTCTAAATTCAGCACTGTTCCAGTCCTTTGGTTATATCACATGACCTGCACTGTGACTCTCCTAGGAATATGAAGATTTCACAAACCAGACTGTATAATTCTCGAAATGCATGGAAATACTGGTTTCCAGTGCACACAGAAGACTGATTCAGTTTGTCGGAATGTGGGTCATGTGGTGTAACCAAACGACTGGAACGAAATAAAGCCTTCAGTGAGGCAATAGAAGACCCTATTATTTACTTAACGTGCATTAGTAATATGGCACAACATAATCTCTGCATTGACACTGCACATGGCAGAATTGTAATCACAGATGTACATGACATCCTCCGTTGTCACTAGCAAGACTGGTCTGAAAGATTCCTCTTTCCGCGTTGCTAGTAGTGCAGCATTTATAGGGCAGTATTATTTCTAGGCAAGTAGTATTGGAGTTTAATGCCATTGTCCTATGAAATGCAACTGCTTCTGTGTGAAGGAAACACTTGCGACTTCTCATTTATCTGTGTTCTGTACTTTCAGGTTTTTGTGGAAACTTTGGACAAATGCTTTGAAAATGTCTGTGAGCTTGACTTGATCTTTAATGTGGATAAGGTGAGTTCTACATTATTCGGACGTTTTTATTATTTCAGCAGAACATACCCTGTTTCCCCGAAAATAAGACAGTGCCTTATATTAATTTTTGCTTCTAAAGATGCACTAGGTCTTATTTTCGGAGGATGTCTTAGGCTATGTTCACACGGGTTAACTGCGGGGCGTAATTACGTCCCGCAGTTACGCCGGGTGGCCGGGAGCGGGAGGCCGGCACTTCGCCGGCCCATAGACAATCATTGCTAGCGCCGCGTATACGCCGCTAGAAAATGACATGTCAATTATCTCCCCCCTCGGCGTATTCGCCGTGCAGGGAGAGGAGACGTAATCCATAGTTCTCTATGAGAACCGTGGATTACTGTAATGAATGGGCCGTTTTCAGCCCGTAATTTGCGCACTTCGGCGCGTAATTACGGACCGAAATACGGCCCATTTTAAGCCGTGTGAACATGGCCTTATTATTTCCATGAATACATTTTTTTATGTAAAAAATCTTATGTCAGCATCTCGGCCCAGGTCGTCTTTATTCCCATGATATTTGTAGGAAGAGTCTGGTGGTGCATGTGGGAGCGGCTGCAGTGTATAGCGATCAACGGCGCAAAAGAAATGTGGGAGAGCCCGGCTGTGACTGGAAAAGCCCACCCGGGCAAAGCGTCACATTGTGCATTCTGCAGCCATAGACTCCTCAGATTAGTGCTTGTAGGGAGGATTTTTCTATACATACATAGATCCCTGTGCACGTGCATCAGTCATTTATCTATGCAGGAAAAAAAATCCACCCTCGCACAGTGCAGCCGGGGGACGTCCATGTCCAGAAGAGACAGAATGGAAACAGAAAACCGGGGAGACGCGGCGCTGAAACTAGAGAGAGGTTTTCATTCTGTCCCTTCTGAACAGGGCCGCCCCCACCCCCACCCCCGGCTGCACGGGGCGAGGGGAGATTTTTTTTCCCCTTTTTTCCGTTCACAGGTATCTATATATGTTACTTACATGTACTCATCTCATTAGTCTATATGTATAGAATCTACAAGCTGGAACTTGTAGTTCCTTATCAGATGAATGAGGCAGCTAATATAGAACCACAAATCCCAGCATTCTACACTGGTGTTGTCCCAGGGCTGTGTCTCAGGGTGGGCGGAGCTTGGGAACACCCACGCCCCCCCTCCAGCTGCCGTTAGGAACGGCCCTGTGTATGGGGAGCTGCAGCAATGACTTCCGCTAGGTCTTATTTTCAGGGGAGTCCTTATATTGGGAAGCTTGAACAATCGCACTAGGTCTTATTTTCGGGGGATGTCTTATTTTCAGGGAAACCCGATACTAGTGCACGTCACTGAAAAGATCATTGATATCAATAACTTAAATCAAATAGAGAAACCCATATATTGTATAGACTCATTGCAGTATGAATTATAAGGCTTACTATAATACATTTATGAGCCCTATAACAAAAAGATAGCTCTGGAGAACATCTTTCATTTTCAATGATATTCTAATTATTTGAGATGCACTAGTCATACATAAAAGATACTTCTAATCCTTCATGCTTATTGAAAACTCTATCTTAGCCGTCAAGTGCGGTCCCGCTCCACCAGCAATCACATGTCTGTGTTAGTGAACCATGTGAGGTCTGTTTGTTAGTGTTTCTGTACTGCCATAAAATCTGACTGCTGTACTGATTTACTGTAGCTGAAAAACCCTCTGGCTGTGTTTTCTTTAAATATTATTTGGCCTCAGTGTCTGTGAATACAATTGCCTAGTTAGTGTAGAAGAACATTGTACAGAGCTGATTCGAAGTGCAGCAAAATTACACACTTGTTATTTAGTGATGTTATCGGATAGGATATCAGATTTGCCGGGGGTGCTCCTAGTATCGTGCCTAGTTGTGCATGAGACTTGGAGATGTCAAAAACAGACTTCCTGGGCCACATGTATGAACCTGTTTAGGTCTAAAACTCATGTTTTTGCCCATAGGTTACTATGGGCAAAAGAGTGAGTTTTAGACCTAAAGGGCATGTCCCCACAGCACGGGTTTTCGGACAGTTTTCCAGCCGGTTTACGGTTTTTCAGACCGCCTGAAAAACCGGCCGAAAATGAGCAGAATGAGGCTCTATGGAAAACCCGTGCAGCAGTTCCCACGGCACGGGTTTTCCGTCCGGCGGTTTTTCCGCCCGCTGTCCGGCTGCAAAACATTGAGCAAGCACAATCTTCTGTCCGGTTTCCGGACGGAATCTGTGCATCTTAATGTGAAGGGGGAGGGCTTTTCTCCGCTCATCGCGGAGAGAAGCCGTTCTCCCCGCGGCCGTGAGGACGGCCGCTAAACAGGACAAATACCGGCCGGCAAACCGGCTGGTATTTGTCCTGTGCAGTGGGAACGCGCCCTTACAGTTTCATACATGTGGCCCCCTGTGTCAGGCATCTGCATGTTCTCGTTTCTGGATTAAAGTACTGTGTGCGTGTCAAAATGGCCTTTTTTGTCCACCTGCCTGGTTACGGCGGTGACATTTTTTTGGTCCTGCTGCAGAGTTTGTAAATATTTCATTGTCATAGTAATAGCACCTTCTTGGATAGCTCTGTAGTTTGTCCATAACATGGTAATAAAGTAATCTACGACAAATTAGATACTGTATTCTACAATAATTAGCTGTGAAATACCAGGGATAAGATGTGTTGGGCATGTTACTGAAGGTTGCATTGCTTTTATGGTTCCATATAATTTCGTTATCTCTCTAGATAAAAAAGGAGAAATGCTGACATTTGTTTGTTTTCTTACTGTTCCTGAAAAACTTGCACAATACAGTATTTCACTCCCAGCTTTATGGACTGTAACCGTCTCAATTATTGCCTTTATAAAGTTAATGTGTCCTGAATTAGATCTATTGGCTTTATAGCTCAAATGTTTAAACTTATAAGTGGAGAGCGAGCACATGACGCCCGAGTGCGTCCCCATCCCTCGGCAGTCATCTGCGGAGAGGGACACATGTGGCCGTCAGTTGCCTAAGGGTCTGGTAGTGGCTTAAAGGGCTTGTCTAACTGTTCTTTAAGTTTTAATTTTACGGTTCTGCAGCATAATAATAAAAAAAAAAAAAATACCGCTGTTCCAGTGCTGACGTTGCCAACTGTGTCCCCCAGTCTGTGTTGACTTGGGCGTTAATGGCTCACAGCAGCTAGTATTAAACAGAAAAGGCGGAGGGTAGAGGGACCGCTGGTAGCTAGTGCCAAGGCAAGTACATATTTTTGTTGTTTCTTTTTCATTATTCAGCAGTTTCTTAAAAGTAAGGGCTCGTTCACACGGCTTATTCTGGGACTGATTGGAGCCGTACTGCGTGCCGTATTTGCGCTGCAGTACGGCTCCAATCCGTCCCAGTAACTACGGTAATCCACAGTTTTCATAGAGAACTGTGTATTCCGTCTCTCCTCCCCGCGAATCTGCCACGGGGGGGAGAAAGTGACATGTGAATTATTTACGGCGCGTACGCCGGCCCCATAGACTGTCTATGACACTCTATGGGGCCGGCGAGCTGCCGGCCCCCCGCCCCGCTGCACAGCGTAATTGCGGGGCGAAATCCGTCCCCGCAATTACGTCGGCAATAAGCCGTGTGAATGAGGCCTAAGAGTATATTCACATGGCGTGTTTGTAGGGCGTAGTTCGGGGCATAATTGCACTGCAGTGTGCCCGAAGTATGCCCTGCAAATACGGAAAAATAATAGCACTCATTGACATGTCACTACTTTTGGGCACTTGCACGCCAGGGAAAGTGTAGGGTGCTGGGCTGGATCGCTGGCCAGCGCGTACTTTCAACAGCAGGCGTATAGTGGCGCGCACAGGTACACTTCACTATATGCCGTGTGAACCCGGCCTAAAACATAAAGCGCAGTCGGACAACCCCACTTTTAATCCCTCTCTCCCCACGCCAAACACATACAGACTCTTTCAGGCCAAATGTACACATTACGCCCATCCTACGTGATAATATTGGTGAGAGTGATGAAAATGTGGAGTTTCTATGGTGGAAATAAGGGGAGGAGGGATGAATAATAAAGTATTTATTGGGATTTGTTATAAGTCTCCAAGTATAATGAAAATACTAGAAAATTTACTAGTAAGACAAAAAGGTGAGGCAGAAAAACAGAATAATGTAACTTTTTGGGGGGCTTCAACTACCCCAGTATAAACTGGGAAGCAGAAACCTGCACTTCCAGCAGAGGAAACGGGTTTCCAAACATTAGAAAAGACAATTCCCTTCTCAATCAGTGCAGGACCCGACAAGAGGACAGGCACTTCTGGTCCTAAGCGATATACTGGACAGGATATGAAATGTATAGATTGATGGCTACCTAGGTAATAGTGATCACAGCATAATAAGTTTTATTTTATTTTTTAATAAAATGATTAGTAAAGGAGCGACTAATACTCTAAACTTCAGGAAGGTCAATTTTCATCAACTAAGTGAAGACCGGGATAGAATAAACTGGGACAAAGTCCTCAAAATAAAAGTACACAAACTAAATAGAACATTTTTAAAAGCCTAACAGATACTGTGATAAATATGTGCCTTATGGGAAACCGGAGAAAACCAATCTGCTTAAATAAAACTGTAAGGGGCGCAGTAAGTGATAAAATGAAGGGTTTAAAGGGAATATGTTATAAAAAAAAAAGGACTTATTGTTTAACCCCTTAAGCTGAACGCCTGAAAAGTAGTTAATGACCAGAACATTTTTTTAGTTTTTGCCTCCTTGCGTTTAAACAGTTGTAACTTTTTTATTTTTTCAATGACGCAGTTTTATGAGGCCTCGTTTTTATTCGGGACAAGTTGTACTTTATGGGGGAATAGTTTAAGTTCACTTATAAATAATTGCAGAATTATTTTTTTTTTTTTTTTTTACACCATACACATTTCACACTAAATAACTTCAAAGATCAATTCTATAGGTTATTACGGATGTGTGGAAACCTCATATTTTTAGGTTTTTTTTTGAGTGGAATTTATGAACAAATATTTTTTATTAAATATTTATTTTTATTTTATTATTTTTTTTACACTTTTTCTGTTTTTTTTTTCTTTTTACTCCCATGAAGGGAGAACTGTTTTTTACATTTTTTTTTTTTTTTTTTTTTTTACTCTTAGTAATCTATTAGCATATTCATATATGCTAATACATTCTAATCTGTGTCATTTTGACACAGGCAGTGATATGAACAGCACACAGTGTGTCCAGGTCACTGGCTTCATACATAGACAGCTCTGGGGCCACTCTAGGTCCCCAGGGCTGACTGTGCAGCCGTTCCCCGGGCTCTGTCGGGTCACTGGGTGTTCCAATCACCCAACAGAGCAAGGCAACTCTTTGATTTCGCTGTGTTAACGCACCGCCGTGATCAAAGGGTTAAAGCACCAGGTTGCGGAGGTTTCCTCCGCTCCCCGTTGCTCGCAGGAGATGCTCAGGGATCAGGGCTGTGTAGTACAGCCCCGATCCCAGCACAGCTGCAGCGCCAGGCGCCGCTAACTCTGATGTCTTCAGCGACGCCAAAAGACATCGCTGCAGACGAACGACCCGCACCGGCTGATGTCAAAAGTCGGTGGGCGGTCGTTAAGGAGTTAACTCACGTTTTTATCTTAAACACATTTTAAAAGAATTTTTGGTTATGGTTTTTTTTACGTTTTCCATATCACTTTCAATATTTTTTAAAAAAATTCTTAAGTCCTGCAGTTTTCACTTTGGCCACTAGGCCTAATAATAGTTTAACACTTCCTATTCTGTAGAGAGAGATTTTCAGCAGTGTGCTCATTATCAGCACAAGCAGGAATAAACTGAAAGGAGACACCAATGTGTATAGATAACACAGGATCCACCAGTCACAATAGGAGATAGTCAGTCATAGCCCCCCCCCCCCCTCTCTTTGCTGCACACTGACTTCTTCCCAGGTCATAGATCATGCCTAGAAAACTGTCCTTTAGAAGTCAATGGGACTGATTCAGTCCACTGACTCCTGTGTGCATGAAGCTGCTGTAAAGCATCTCTCTAAATGCTTTCCCCACAGTCATATATAGACGACCTAATTGAGAAATCTACAATTTGAAAATAAAACCAGCTAAGAAGAAAACAATATGGAGCAGGGTCTTGTTTTAATAAGTAAAGAAAAAAAAATTGGTGACAGATTCCCTTTCAAGTACTTAAGCAGGAAGGTAGTGACGAGGCATTAAACATTTATAAGGAGAAAAATATATTGTGCAAAAAAACCCAAATAAAAACAGCTTAGAGTGAAACAGGGAGATTAAAGCAAAAATAACCCCAACATATTCTTTAATTACTTATATAGCAGGAAACCTAAAACCGAAACTGTTGTCTCCCTCAGAAATAATGTGGGTGTAATGGTGGAGGAGGATGAGAAAAAGGCAAATCTATTGAATGTCGTCTTCTTTATAGAGGAAAACCCTATAACCAATAACATGGTTATGGAGAAAATAAATTCTCCATTGAATGTCACCTTAAAAGGAATCTGTCACCAATTTTTAATTTTATAAGATAGTGATGCACGTTCTTTTCTTCTTGGCCGTTTTTATTTTCTGATTGTAGATTTCTTAATTCAGTCTTCGATATATGATTGTGGGGACAACAGCATTCTTGCCTGTACTGCCTTTAACAGCAATCAGAGATTTTCACGCTTATGCACATAGAAGCCTGGGACTGGCTCGTCCCTTGACTTTTGGAGATTTTAGATGCTTTGTGACCTGGGAAGAGTCAGTGCAGGGATGAGGACCCGTGTTATCTATACAATTGGTGTCTCCTTTGTTTGACCTGCTTGTCTGATATGAAAACTACTGAAAATCTCTCTACGAACAGAGTGTCAGACAATTTTTAGGCTTAGTGGCAAGTGAAAACTGTGGATAAGGGTGTCTCACTACATTGATTTCATCTACCTCGTCCTATTTTCTTTATTTAATTTGAATTCAAGGTGTGTTTACTGGGCTACTAGGCTGCAGTAAAGCCAGTCTGAACTATGAACCAGTCTGGCGGAAAAATCCTATTGAATGTCACCTTATAAAGGAATCTGTCACCAATTTTTAATGTTTGATAAGATAGTGATGCAGTTCTTTCTCTGGCCTTTATATTCTGATTGTGATTCTTAATTCAGTCTTCGATATATGTGTAGGGGACAACAGCATTCTTGCCTGATCGCTTTAACAGCAATCAGAGAGTATACTTTACAGCACTTCGCACATAGGACCTGTGCCGACTGGCTCAGTCCCATGACTCGTATAGGCAGAATTTCTATGGCATGCTTTGTGACCTGGAAAAGTCAGTGGCAGATGAGGAGAGGTGAACGTGACTATCGCCTATTTGACTGGTTGACCCGTTTATCTATACACATGTGTCTCCTTTGTTTACCACTCTTGGCTGTATTGACAGACTACTGAAAATCATCTCTCACAGAACAGGAAGTGTCAGACTATTTTTGGCTTAGTGGCCAAAGGAAAACTGTAGGACTTAAAGGTTTCTCACTACATTGATTCATCTACCTCAGTCCAATGTTTTTTGATTAAATCTGAATTCAAAGGTAGTTTACATGGCGTCACAGCTGCATAGAAGCCAGTCTTAACATATGCAACCAGTGCATGGCACCTATTCATGAGAGTTTTGACTATCTGTAGTATACGCGACTTGAGAAGCTGATGCGTTCTACAAAGGAATCTCAGAATAGTGAAGAGGCACTGTAATGGACATATATTGCAAAGTGACTAGTCTTTGAAAGATCTCATTGCAATCATTGTAGTGAGACAACCCCTTACGACTTAAAAAAAAAAAAAAAATTAAGTGATCTGGAAAATGTAAAAAGCATAACCACAAATTCTTAAAAAAATGTTTAACATAAAAACAGGAGTTAAACAATAACTCATTTTTGATGACCTATTCCCTTCAACCCAGCAAGAAGTGCAGCACTGCCTTAAAGGTGTTAAAATAAACATTCCCTCCCCTCCCCCCCACCCATCAGGATGGCATTTACTTCCAGTCCTGCAGGAACTTAGCACCCAGAATGGACCTGAATGAGGATGTGGATGTTTTTCCTGGTCTTCTCAAATTCATTTGATAATGTTCCACATAAATAATGGGTGCAAAAAATGTAACTTGTTGAGGTACAGGAAAATATTTGTAAATGTTTTCACAGTTGGCTCTGTGGTAGGAAGCAGAGGGTGAAACATACAGGCAGTCCCTGGGTTAAGAATGGGATAAAGACTGTAGGATTGTTCTTAAGTTGAATTTGTATGTAAGTTGGAACAGGTGTATTTATTAAATGTAACTCCAGTAAGAAAATAAAAATATAAAGGTTAGTGCAAGAAGTAGGGAAACACCACTTTAACATTCAAAACGAATGTCTGTCTGTGCCCCTATTTATTAGATTTCACCTCACTTTCTGTCTCTTATGTGCTGCTGTGGCATGCTGCTACTTGTAGCTCCCTGCTTCTAGCTGTGGTGGAACATGGAGCTACAAGAGGCAGCATGCTACAGCACCCATACAATTATTACATTTGTGGTGTGGCATGCTGGCACTTGTAGTTCCATAACTACAAATGCAAGCACACCACACATGTACTAATTGTATGGGTGCCAATACAGTATAGTGCTATATTTTACATTGGAGGTAGGTGGGAACGGGAACAGTAAAAACAGAGCTATCGTGCCGGGGCCGACAGCACAAGACTGACAATTATGGCATGAAGGAGAAGTGTCGTGCTGGAGGTTCCCAAAGCAAGGCGGGTGGGCAGGAGGGAGGTAAAAAGAGCTGTGGTGCCAGCTGGAAGATGCGGTGGGCAGAGGGAGGCTTCCAACATTCCCAGGTTGAGGGGTGGGACTCGGTGTGTGATGTTATATTGCTGAGACATGCCCCATAAGTCTTTATAGATGTAAGTCAACACATTGTAAATTGGGGACTGCCTGCCCTCTGGTTGGGTCACAGTTGCTATTGGGGTAGCACAGGGGTCAATATTGGATCCTCTTCTTCAATATATTTATTAATGAACTTGTCTACAGCTTACAGAGCAAAATTGCAATATTTGCAAACGATACAAAGTTCTTTAAGGTAATTGACACAGAGGGGAAAGATAGAATATTACAGGGGGGATTTAGGGAAGTTGGAGGCATGGACGGAGAAATAGAGAATGAAGTTTATTGTGGATGTCATTTAATGTCATGCACTTGGGCCACGGAAACAAAGTACAATTATGTAATAGTATGATACTAGGTAAAACTATGGCTAAAAAGACTTGGAGATATTAGTAGACTAGACCTAAATTCAGTGACCAATGCCAGGCAGCTACTGCCAAGGCAAAACGAATCATGGGTTGTATTAAAAGAGGAATAAATGCTCTAGACCAGAAAGTAATTTTGCCTATGTACAAATCACTGGTGAGGCCACATAAGGACTAGTGTGTACCATTCTGGGTACCAGTCTATAAGAAGGGCACAGCTGAGCTAGAGTGGGTGCAGGGAAGGGGCGACAAAGATGGTTAAAGGAGTGAGGGTTTTGCAGTACCAAGACAGGTTATCAAAATTGAGGTTATTTTGCTCGTAAACAAGACATCTTAGGGACGATTTTAATTACTATGGACAAAATATTTGAAAGAACGGTATACAGATCTCATGCACTATCCTTTTACACCTAGGTCTGTAACAATGGTAAGTGGGCATCCTCTGTGTCTAGAGGCTGTAAGGGCGGTACGACCGGAACTCACTGCCACAAGAGGTTGTGATGGTGTCATTGACCAAGTTCAAGAAGGTTTTAAATGCCAGTAAAAAAATATACTAACACGGGTTATGGTTAATAAATTCTGGAGGTAGAATGTTGATCCAGGGTTTATTATGTTGCCCCATTTGGAGTCAGGGAGGAATTTTTCCTCTTGTATGGGGCAATTGTTATCCTCCTCCAAGGGTTTTTTTGCCTTCCTCTGGATCAACATTGTAGGGTTATAGGTTGGACTTGATGGACCTGTGTCTCTTTGGAAGATATAGTGATCCGCTGAACAAGCCATCTTACAAAATGTAAACCAAAGAAAATACAATGACTCTAGAAGTACATATTAAATAATATTAAACCTTTATTAAAGAAATATGCGCAAAATCCTATCAAATACCAAATTTGTCAAAAATACAGAAAAAAACACTTTTAGAACAATAAACTATTAATGTGGCCTATCTCAAAAGGGTAAAACTTGAGTAAAGGGCTAATGAATTATAATGTGGCAACAGTGTGCAGAATGATGTGACCATGAACAAACATGTACAAATCAAGTGACCATACAAATAAAAACTATAGTCCTATCAACCAAATCCTCACACCATAATCAAGATCCAATACAGTATTCGAACAATAACCCAAATTGCAGTCACGTTGCAGGTAGGAGATATGCCGCCTGAAGTGAACACCTCAACGCGCGTTTCACCGCCCACATTTTTCAAGCTTTTTCATATACTGTATACTTCTAGTGTAATTGTATTTTCATTGGTTTATTATCTTTATTGGTATAATGACCGTTATATCATTGTGAACCGTCTTCTGAATTGGTGCTACATCTAACAGAATGGTCCGCTTAAAGGGGTTGTCTCACCACAAGGTTTGTTTTGTTAAAGATCTTGCAAAAAGTCACTTTGCAATATATGTCCATTAACCGTGTCCTACCTATTCCTAGATATCCCCTCTTGTATGGCTGCATCACTCCTCAGGTTGCTATACTACAACCTGTTCAATCTCCCCATATAGCTGGCAGCGCTGGTCGCTATAGGTACAGACCTGGCTTCTACTGCAGCCTAGTAGAAGTCAGTAAACACGCCCCTGAATTAAAAATGAAACCGAGAAAACAGAATTGAGGTGAGATGAATCAATGCAATGAGACAACCCCTTTAAAGGTATGTTCACTCGATGCATTGACATTCATTATTCTCGGCACGTATTCGCCGCAAGTAATTGACATGTCACTTATCTCCCCGATCGTATTGTACGCGTGGGGGGACGAGGCGTTATCCATAGTTCTCTATGAGAGCTATGGATTACCGTAATTATAGGGCACATTTCCCCGCATATTAAGCGCAGTACGACGCGAAATACTTGGCGAAATGCGCTCCAGAATAAGCCTTGTGAACATACCCTAACTGTTAGAGATTCCCAATGTTGAAGGCTGAAATCTGGGTACTGCATTGTGTGTGAACTGACCCTGATGGCACAATGTTCTCTGGGCTGTCGGGTTGCTTCATCCCTGTCACCTGTAACTGGTAGTGTAAAAAAAAAAAAAATTGTACATTTTATCAGTTTAATGGATGTTGTTAAAATATTTGCCCTAAGGTTGTCACATGTTTGGGTCTTTGTTTCAGCTTTAGAAAGGAAGCCGTGTTCTTTCGCCTGGCATAGGTTTGACAGCCTGTAACGGAGCATGTGTACCTAATGCTCCCTATGCACTTCCTCCATTAGGATTTGGCAGGTGAATGCAGTGCAAAATGAGGCTGGAGATAGTTTTATGCCCCTGTCAGCAAGAGATTAGTGTTATTTCAGCATGACTTTTAAGTAGGACATTATTAGAGCACCCTTTAACATAGAATACTCTATTCAGTAATTGACATTGAACTGGAAAGCAGGTTTTTGCATTTATTAGCACTGTGGTTAACTAGCTACATCTGCTCTGTTCTGTAACACCGCATGGCTGAAAATGTATATGGTGGCACATAGCTCAGATTGCTATCGGTGTCATTGCACTTGTGGCTGATCATATTCAGCTTATTGCTTTTAGCAACATATCATACATGTGTCTTTCCAGTGATCTGAATAATACAGGCTTGCTGGGGATGAGTCATATTAATATTTCAATATTTCTGTTTTTTATTTCTTCCATAGTCTTGGCTTTATTGTAGTTACAGTGGCCTCAGGATACAATATTCTCACAATAAAATGCTCTCTCCTTGGACATTGCATCTTGAAACCACACTCTCCATACAGTGTCCCAGACACTGCTGATCTGCAGCGCATTTGATTGACTGGAAGATCCAACCAATTATCATGAACATTTTACTTGTAAAACATCTGTAGTAATGAAATGCATGCACTGATTGGGGGTCTAGTAGCGCCTCTCCACGGTACAGTGCAGTACTAAATGCCCTGTACTGCTTTTTACATGTGCCAGGATTAACGGCTCCTTTGGGCATCAGGTGAGGAACCCATTTTCTTTTTTGTGACACATTGTGTATAAAGTACCCAACCCAAAGAAGCTCCTGTCCTCAAACAGAAAATATTTTTCAAAATCTCTTTCTGATGTAAGGACTTGCTTTGTCTGTATTGGTTATCTGCCAAATTTTGCTTCTTTTCAATGTTCACTTTGCATTATGTTGGGGTGTCTAATTTTGGAGCTATGCAGTGGTATAGCTTCAGGGGTCACAGAGGTCACAATTGCAACCTGGCCCCTGAGGCAGGGTTAGGCTATGTTCACACGGCTTATTTGCAGGGCGTAATTACGCCCCGCAATTACGCCGTGGGGGCGGGAGCGGGGGGCCGGCACCTCGCCGGCCCATAGACTTTCATTACCAGCGGTGCGTATACGCCGCTGGTAATTCACATGTAACTTATCTCCCCCTGCGGCGGATTCGCCGAGCAGGAGAAGAGACGTAAATCCATATTCCTATGAGAACTGTGGTTTATCGTAATGACTGTGACGTATTCCAGCCGTAATTTGCGCACTACAGCGCGTAATTACGGACTGAAATACATCCCATTTTAAGCAGTGTGAACATAGCCTTAGGGTTACAGAAACCCAGCGATCACAGCTGATGCAGCATAGGCAACGCGATAATAAAATCATCACAGTTCCTACCCCGTTGCCTGTACTAGGCCTCCGCTTCCTAGCCAAAACGAGCCACAGCTGACAGCTAGATCTTACTGTTTCTGGAGAAGGATGGTGTCCAAACACCTAGACTGCTTTTTTTTTTTTTTTAAGGTCACTTCACATCCCCAAAATATTGTAATAAAACGAGCTAGAAAAAACCTACACTTTAGCCTGTATATCTCTATACCTATCTACTGAGGGGGCCTATATACCGTACCTACTGTGGGGCTACCTAATGGGGATCTACATGCCTGTCTACTAAGAAAGCCTATATTGACTCCCAATGGGGGGGCTATATACTTGATTACCTACTGAGTGGATCTTTATACTTATTGAGAGGGGCAGACACTTTGGCTGTATAACTTTTTTTTCGGCTGCCTAGCCCCATTTAAAATGAATTTTCTTATATTAGACAATCCCTTTAAGCAGAAATAACTTTCCACGTCCCGCTACATCACAATCATCCGTCTCGCCAAGTAGGGAACCTGTTGTTAAAAACTAGTGGTCCACAGCCAATATCCAGAGATGGGGGGCCCCAGGGGAAGTTTTGCACCAAGGCCCAATAGCTTTTAGCTACACCCATGGGGCTATGGAACCAATTGCCAGTTTTTCATACAATGGTTGTCCCATAAACAATTAATATTGTATGTTGAGGGCCCACTGTATAGTGCTGTCTTCATTAATGTGCACTGCCCAGTATGCCTAGCTGCTGGATATGTCGCTGGAAGGCTATCATTTCCTGTCTGTATGTTGATTCAAAACTCATGTTATTTTGGGCAATGTATACATTAAACTAATTATATTTGTCTATTTATATGTAGCCTCCAGTCATTGACTCCTGCCATGAGTTTACCGTTGTCCTAACACATTGAAGGATTACAGACTGCAGACTCCGGTTCTGTTCATACTACTGTCAGAGAAATGTTAGCATGCTGTGCTATTTTTCTCTTCAAAATGACAGATAACACAACAGAACCTGACTGACCTGATTAGAAGTTAATATATACCGCTGGGTACCATTAGTGCCCATCATTCATTGGCACGACCATTTCCATGCCAAAGGAATGATGGCAGTGTGAACATAGCCTTACATGTATGGCATTTGTTTTATGTTTCATGTTCTGTAGCTGACATAAGATTAGTTGGTGAACCTGCTGATCTTATGTGTTTGCTGTCCTGTAATGGCGACTAATTGAGCGCAGTAAACACAGCGATCGAGAAGTCAGGGATGATGATAAACCATCCCTGTCTTCTCAGTGGAGAGCCAGCTGTCGCTAATAGTCGGCTTTCCACCCGCGCAGCTGTACAAGTAGCATACAGCCGCGCTCCCTACACGGACGTTTTAGAATGTTTGTGCAGAGATAAGCTGCCTCCGCCCAGACGTTTATAGTCTATGGGCGGTCGCCAAGTAGTTAAACAAGTGAAAAAATATTCAGAGAGTATCACTATGCAGTCTGCCTCATTAATAGAAAATGTGTAATTCACACTTCAAATTTGAAATGGCTGTAATTGTTGAAAGAAAGTAAAAAAAAAAATTATATATATATATTACTCAAATGGATGATAACCTTGTATCAAACTTTACAGAAATTAATATTGCTGCTGGATATGAGAAATTATATCTTTTTTTTTTCTTAAAGGGGATTTGCCCCCCAACCCAAGTACTGAAACCCCCTTCAGTATGAGAGCAAGATGTCAACAAATCAAGCTGAGTCATGAAGCTGCAGTGGAGAGAGGGAAGGGGATGGGGGAGTGAGGAATCCAAAGGGAGCGTCCAAACTTAAGTGAACTAATAAACAGTACAACAGTGGATTCAATACAGCAAGACACAGAGCCCAGATGGCACTGTCAGGAGAAACCCTTTTCTGCTAAGCAGCTTATGTAATGTAAACAAATCACGCAGCAAGACACAGAGACGCACACCAGACACACACAGCCAGAGCACAGAGCCCTGCATAAGGGGATCCTGTGACATGTTCACTCAAATAATCAAACTATAAACTGTGAATTCTGTATACAAAAGAGAACACCTATTCTAAACAGCAGATTGAAAGCTTCTTCATCAGATAAAGCAGGATCTAATAACACCTACAGCTAGTTATTCTGTGTAACAAAAGAAAAACATATTGCTACCCGGTGCCTTAAAAAGACCATTCATTCTGCCTGTCATCAGGTAAGAAGTGATTCACGCAAGCCGGCCTTTCAGCTCCTGGGTCGTGACTAGGGGAAGCTTTGTGGTATCCAAGGGGGGTTGAGAAATGCTGTAGCTCTCAAGAGTTTTCACTTTTTTTAATCACATATATTTAGAAAAGTGATTAAATACCCATTTTGGAGGTTCCCACGTCAACATTACATGGTGGCAAAACCCCTTTAATTACGATAATTTTTCCCCTCTCCCCCTTAGACACACTCAAGTCATGCTGGAAATCTGGCTATAGGTGGATTAGCTTTGTAGAGGCCTACAAAGAAGGAAGGAGAGAACTGTATATGCTGTTAAAAGGGCGTATAAGGGCAAGTTTAGACGGCATATAGCGGCACGTACTCTTGATGTTTTAGAAGCACTTGCTGGCTGACTTGTAAAGCAGCCCGGCCCCAATTCACTTTCCCTTTCCTCAATACACGCCAGGGAATACGCTGTAAAATCATAGCACTCAATAAGTGCTATGATTTTACCGTATTTGCAGGACGTACTTTGGGGGCATTGAAGCGCAATTACGCTCCGAAGTACGCCCCGCAAATACGTCTTGTGAACATACCCAAACCTAACATAGCTGGGCTGGATTCATTTAATAGTGGAAACCAATATCGGCCAATGGACTTCATTGACTATAGTGGGGTCTGTATGGGTTCCATCATGGTAGCCGCCATTTTAACAATAAAAATAGTACTGCATGCTGCACTTGTGATAGAATCTGCGTCTTGGACTTCAAACAGAACCTCTGAAGCAGATGTGAACCTAGCTTTACTACTGCTCTATAATGTTTTCCATGCTACTGCTGCTTTACCTGCTGTGCTGTAGACTTATAGAGGAGCAGGATATCCTTTTCTATATATGCTCAGATTGTGGGAAACACCATAGCAGCTGGTCTCCCACCCTCCACTTCTTCATGGACATGAGACATGATGCCTGCTTACCTGGTGAAAAATGTTACATAATGGCTAGTACCTCTCCTCATGTACACACAAAATTATCTGAAAGTACAGGTATGCTTTGATGGTAAAAGTACAATCTGAGACCATGTCAGTGATTGCTTTCTGCTCTGTCTGCAGGTACATTACATACTACATGAAATGGTAATGGGTGGCATGGTTCTGGAGACTAATATGAATGAGGTTGTTGCCCAAGTAGAAGCCCAGAACAAACTTGAGAAATCTGAGGTGAGTTTCATTAAAGAATCAAAAACTTTCTGATATTGTAATGCTGGAATTGGTGACAAAGTGCTAGTACTATGTGTAATTTAACTGTAAGGCTATGTTCACACGGCGTAATTGCGGCGCACATTTTGCCGCGTATTTGCGCTCTAATACGAATGAGATGCGCACCGAAATTACGGTAATCCATAGAGAGCTATGGATTAGGCCTCTGCTCCCTGCTCATACAATATGGTCGTATTGCACGGCAGGGAGATAAGTGAAATGTCAATTACTTGCGGCTGTTACATGCCGCGAGTAATTAATGTCTATGGGGCCGCCCCCTCCCGCGCACCACAGGAGTACACGCTGATCCGCGCATGATCCCGTAACACACAATGTATTGCAGCACGTACTGTACACGCCGCAGTACATCATGTGAACATAGCCTAAGTCTTAACTTTTTTTTTTTTTATCACTTTTTCATATTGTGGCTTTTACATAATTTCATAATTAGGCTATGTTCACACGACGTTTTGCAGCGTGTACAGTACATCGTGTCTTTCGGAAGCTTGCACTGATCAGCACATTCTCCCGTATCGCAGAGCCTGCCGGCCCCATTGACATGCATTACTCATGGCATGTAATCGCCACAAGTAATTGACTTTTCACTTATCTCCCTGCGCGTACAATACGATCGTATTGTATGAGCGTGGAGAGAAGGTGTAATCTATAGTTCTCTATGAGAACTTTCGGCACGCATCTCGCCCATATTATAGCACAAATATGTGTCGGAAATGCGCGCCGAAATTTCCCCATGAACATACCCTGAGGGTGAATTCACATGGCTTGTTACTGGCATATAGTGGCGCGTACTGTGTGCACCGCTATGCACCTGCTGCTTCAGAAGTACGTGCTGGCCAGCACGCACTTGTATGTCGCTCTGTGTGCCGATCAAAGCGGTCTGAGTGCTATGATTTTACCGTAATTGCTGGTCGTGTTACAGTACAATAACACCCCAAAGTATGGCCCGCTATCAGGGTATGTTCTCTGGGGCGTGTACTGTATGAGCCGCAATACGCTGGATGTTTTGGAAGCACGCGCTGATCAGCCCGTACATCCAAAGCACGGGAAGGCCCGCACCCGGCCGGCCCCACGCTGACAATTGACATGTCACTTCTCTCACCAGGAGTATGATACGATCGTACTGTACGCCTGGGGAGACGAGATGTAATTCATAGTTCTCTACGAGAGCTATGAGTCACCGTAATTGCGGCACGCATTTCGCCACGTATAAAGCGGAAATACACGGCAAAATGCGTGCCGCAATTACGCCGTGTGAACATACCCTTACAGATAATTTATGGTTTTATTGCATTATTGTGAATCTTAAGTTACAATACAAGCGTTAGGACATGTAAAAACATTATGCTGATACATGCATGTTTTTTTCTATCTGTACTGAGGCAGTTTGTGAGGTTTGGAGCTACTTTGTATGTGGTTGAAATGCAATACCAGATTCAGCCATTGTAAGAGAGGGTGCTATTTATCCAGGAAAAACTGGTGCTAGGATAAGGCAATGTGCACTGTACCTTTTGGATAAACATAACAAGCTTTTTTCTATCTGGACTATGATAAAATTTATGCTTCCTTTATTTTATCAATTTTTAAAAGATAAAGCTACATCCTTAATCCCCCTAAGCTTCAGGGAAAACCCTGGGGTTTATGTAACAATTTAAGTCTACACTTACAGAATTTATAGTTAGATTTTTTTGTTTTTTTTTACTTTTGTTTAAAGCATAATTTTTTTTTTTTAAACTTTTTTTCTACCAAACCCTACATGAATTTTTTTTTTTTGTTTTTTTTTTAAAGCATAATTTTTTTGTTATGTAATAATCGAAAAACTTTTTGGGTTTTTTTTTTTTTGGGGGGGGGGGGGGGGGCATACAAGTCACTTTGCAATAACCGGGCCCCGGGACCCCCTTTGGGCCGCTGGGGCCCGGGGCCGCGGCCGGCTGGGACGCCCGCGGGGGGGACCAGTGTTTCCCCCCGGGCGGGCCCCGGTCCCGGCCCCGGGTTGTGGCGGTTACAGGGGCCCAATGGTCCTCAGCGCCGGTTCCCTGTGGCGGGGCCGACAGGCCCCCCTCCCACACGGCTGCTGGCCGGGTCACCCCCCCCACCCAGCACCATAAACCGGCCCCCGCCTGAAACCGTGGGGTGAACACGCCGGGGAAACCGGGATTACTGATCCTGTCGTTCAGCCCCCAGAGGCGCGGAGCAGGCGCGCGATGTGATGACGCTCGCGGCCCGCCCCGCGTCCCGCACACTGCGCGGGCGGCCGCTCCAGGGAAGAGGGGGGAAGAGGCGAAGCAAAGCATCTGATTTTTGTTTTATTTTTTTTTTTATTTTTTTAAAAACACTAGCCCTCCTACCTAAGGCTCTGTCCCTTTGGGTTTCTGTCTACCTTTTTCCGCCCTGGCTAATTTGCTGTTGTACCATTAAAACCCGCTCCCAAATACTGTTTTAACCATAGTCTCGTTCCATATCCTCCCTGCCCATAGGCTCTGCCTATTCCAGCCCGGGTCCTATAGGTTTCTGTTACCTAAAAATTAACCAGCCCGGGGCAAATATGTGTCTTCTACCTAAAACCCAGCCCTGTTGCCCATAAAAACGCCTTTCACCAATGGCCGCCCTCCAAAATTAACCCCTGTACCAAAAATGCCCTTTTGCCTATTACCAGTTTTTAAATAACCCTCCCCGTTCCCCCGCCCCTGTTCCTAAAAAGGGGGTTCGGGAAACCCCGCCCTGGTCTTAACACCGCCCGTCTGAACACGCCCCCTGCTGCCTATACGCCCTTTTGTATCACTGCCCCCCCCCTATAAGGGTGTTAAAGGGTTTTCGGCCCCTGCCTGCCTTTAAAAGGCCCGGGCCTACTTTTGGGGCCCTCCCGCTATAGGGCCCCGCCTGAATCTGGGGTGCAATCTGGCCCTGTCCCCTCAAACTGGCCCGGGCCTGGCACATCTTGGCCCCTTCCTCCTACAAAAATCCCTTCCCCCAAAACAACTGCCCGCCCTCCCTTCTACTGGCCCCTCCTGCCTAACAATGGCCCGGGCCTCCTCATACTGGCCCTAGCGGGCTAATTATTTTGCCCTACCTGGCTATTACGGGGGGCAGCCCCAGAAAATGGTTTTAGGGGGAAATTTACAGGGGTAGGCCCCTGCTATACCAAATTAAAGGAGGAAGGTTGTTTATACCAATGGAGGTCTATTTTTAATGCCCTTATTAAATTTTTAAATTTTAATTTGGGGCTAAAACGCGTCTGGGAAATTTTGTGGGGAAGGTCCTAAAAAAAGGGGGCAAGAGTAATGGTAAAATTTACAGGGACGAGATTACTGGGATAAGAAAACTTTGCTCTGTCCGGGACGGAGAAAGGAAATGGAAGGGAACACTCATCGGGGAAGACGTCAGGGAGGTTTGGGCCAGAAGAAAAAAGGAGAAGAGAAAACTCCCTCAGAATGCCCGTCTCCTGTGATCCCGCTGTCAGGGGGCTTTTTCCTCTGTGTTGAATCATGCTGTATTCATGTGAGGGACCTACTAGGGGGTTTCTGTTTGGGGGGGTTGAGTTTATGTGTGCTTAGTATGTCAGTGTGGGCTTGCCCCAAATTGTAAAGCGAGTGCACACCTGACTCGTATGGGGTTTCTTGCACCACTATTTTTTTTGCTTGTGTGTGGGGGCTTTCACCGGAGGGGTTTTGGTGATTTTTTGATGGTTTTTTTGTGAGAAAATGTTCAGCTTTCGGAGACATATAAAATGCTGCGGAATTTAAATTTTTTTTTTTTTGCATTGATAATATAAGAAAAATTCTGCCTTTTTTTAATATTATCTTTTACAGCATTCATGTTTTTTCACATAAACCTTAGCATTTATTTAACGGTTTTTTAGGTTGTTTTAGATATTTTTACACACTTTTGTTAACTTTTTTTTAATCCCAATGAGGGATAACTATTTTAATATTTTCACATTAAAATTTTTTTGCTACCGTTTCTTTTCTTTGCAGTCTGAAAAACAGGCTACTGTTAGGGCAACACACAATGCGCCCTAACAGCAGGTTATAATGCTATTTTACGTGTGGTTATTCAATTGGGTTTTTTTTTTGCCTTTTATCCACTACAATGCTTATTTTTATTTAATTGTTATATATGATTTTTTTTCCCCTCAAAGGTCATTTTTAAGTTATTGGGGTGGGGCTAAAAATTGTGGTTTGGTGTGTTGTGTTTTTTTTTTTTTTTTTTCTTTATTGGTTATTTAATTTGTTTGGTTGTGTTTTTATTTTTTTCCACATAATACTAATGTCAAGTCAGAAAATGACCTGTACTTAAAAACATTATTTTTAATTATTATTGCTAATTTCCCGTTACTGGGGTCTGATGTAGTAGCCCTAAGCTATAGACTCTGTGAGGATATTCAGGAACGTTCTTGCTGAATTACTACCGGACCGCCTGGACATTTATAGTCTGGGATCAGTCTGCATGTGGTTAGCTGATACCACACACAGTTGTACTGTTTGGTTCACACAGCTTATTGGGACACTGAAGTTTCAGCATCAAAAATCGTCTGGAAAAAAAATGCCTTTAATGGGAAACACTTTTTAGACAAGGGTTTTTACAAGGATTTTGGGTCCCGGTTTTTTTTTCCCCATGTTGGCCGACTCGTTTTTCAGCGCCGGTTTTTTTACTGAAAAAACCCCAACAAAATTTTAAATTTCAGGGGGTTTTCCCGCCAAATTTAAAGTGTGTCCAAAACTGCTTCCCAAAAAAGGCCACGTTTTTGGGACAAGGTTTTTTAAGCCCTCCTTTGATTCCATGGGGGATTCTCTCGTTGAAACAAAATTTTTAAAGGGGGTTTCACACAAACGTTTTTTGGGTAAAAAATTTCGGGTCCGGTTGGACGCAGCAAAAAACGGCCCCCTGTTGTTTTTTGATAAAGGGCCCCTGCATGCAATCTTGGAAGGGTCCGAAAGATGGATCCGACGAGCAATGTTAACACGTTCGGCGATCACTAATTGAACGCCTACGTTTTTTTTACATAGGAGCATGTAAAACACACTGCTCATTTGGGTTTGATGCGTGTTTTGGGGCCGGGTTTTTGAAATAACCCCAAACACCCTCCAAAAAAACCCCCTTTAAAAATTCACAAAAGAACCCCAAAATACCATGTGAAGAATTGAAAAGAAAATTCCCTTTTTTAGGTCCAAAGAAGTGTGGAAAAACCAGGTTGTGCGTGAACTGCCACGATGTTTTACATAGAAATCAATATAAATGAACTGGGGGCGTTTTGTAGGCACTTTTTATGTTTTTTTTAGGGGTTTTTCCGCTTCCAAAACATTTTCCGAAAAACGGGCCCTCTAAAGAAAATTTTTGGGTTTTTTATGGGCCCGGGGTGCCCGGAAAATTTTGAAAGTTGGTTGCATTTAGTTTTAGGTCCCCAAAAACAATTTTTTTTTTTGAAGAAAAAAGATTTGTCAGTAACCAAATTTTTGTTCCAACACCTTCATTTTTGTTTTGTTAAATTAAACAAATTTTTTTCCCTTTAGTTCTTATTGAACCAGTTTTCTTTGTTTAAATTTTTTCTTCCCCTTTCACTGTTGATTTTTTCTCAATAAAAGCCTTTAAAAAGGGTTTTCTCACCCCAGACCCGATCGAAAGGGGAATTTTCTTCTTTCCCTTTGGGGGAGCAACCCTAAAGTTTTGGAATTCGAAATTGCCTTTTTCACTCCCAATAAGCATCCCGCATACCACAAGGGATTATGGGGAAAAGGGGCGAGAAGCTCAAGGCCCCCTTTTTTGGATGTAACAAAAACCTCAAAATTTTTTTTTGACCCACGAGTCCCTTTTTAAAACAAAAGGGATATTGGTCAAGCCAGCATCACTCAAATTTATAAAAGCCATTTTGGGGTTTTGCCATCTCATGCAAAAGCAGAGCGATGCGGCAGGAGGCAATGATTTGGGTCTAAAAGGGGAAAATCTCCCTTTGGGAAAGACCTATTGGGGTTTGGAGATTCGAAAAATTTTCCTTTTTTCCCCTCCGTATGCAATTTAGTGATTTTGCTTGGCTAATATCCCCTTTGCTTTCTAAAGGGCTCAGTGGGGGAAAAGCAAATTGAGGATATGTTAAAAACCCAAAAGGGGAGCGGTTTTTGCTTATAAACATCGATGGGGATTTTTAATGGGTTTTTACCAGCTATGTCCCATAGGTGTGGTCCCAAAAGGGGGGACCCCACACCTATCCGAGAACGAACCCGGGAAACTCCAGGTTCCCCGATGCTCGGTTAAAAATTTAAAATCCACTGAAATTTTTTTGGGAGAGGGTTTTTTTCAACCCCCCCAATTTAAAATTTTAGAGGTTTCCAGACCTGCAAATTTAACAGACAAAATCCCAATATCTATAATTTGTGCCAAAAATATGAACCCGTAGTCCCGTTTCAGCTTTCCCGGTAGGGCATGCTCAGTTTTTTAGCACTAGGAAGGTGAGCTATGTGTCTATGAAGAGGGAGGATGGTAAGGGATGTAACTAGGAACTAATGTGTGAGGCACGGCCTAGAAGGAGCACCCCTTTCTTTTTTTTTGAGCCCCAAAAAAAATGAAAACTAGCTAAGTTTCCCTTTAACGTCTTCCCCCCAAAGTTTTTTGAAAGTCGGGGGGAAAGAAGGTACATGTCACTTCTTTCCAGCATATACGCGACAGGTTTAATGAAAGTCAATAGGGCCGGCCGTGTGCCACCCCATCCTCCCCCCGCGCTCCTTAGAAGAACGTGCTGATCAGCGCGTTCTTCTAAACACACAGGGTCTTGCGCGCTGCAAGTGTGAACATACAGTTTTTATACATGAAGCCCTTGCTCTTCAGCAGCCAGGAGAGAACACCCTGGAATAAATGCCAGCAATACATATATTGGAACTGTTGTCTGCTACCAACATGGACTTCTGCTAAAGCCTATTCTACTCTTGTTGAGCGGAGAAGGAGCTCATGGGGAGCAACAAAGTGTGTCTGTTACATGGGTTTTGGATGTAGGATTAGTGTGCAACGACCTTGCAGCTCCCTTTCAAGTGATTTGTCCAAATACTACCCTATTGTTGTTTGCGTAGATTATAATTTGCCGCATTTCTTTAGCCCTATTACTGCATAATTTCTGTTTCCTTCAGAGAAGAGCAGAGATGAACACTGGGAGAACATACAAACTTCATGCAAATGTTGTCTGGGTTTTCTTTGTTTCCCAATGTGTATAATATAGGGACATTACTGTAGTGTAAGTGATGACTATTTCTTTTAAGGGCTCCAGAAAACATCGGAACTACAATAAAACCAAATAAATACACTAAGAATTTCTATTGGCTATCACGCTCCTGAGTTTGTCCAGTCCTGATATAATTTAGAATCGCACAGGAGCTTGTTTATCTGTGTTACTGACAAGCTTGAATTATTTAGAGCTCTGTAGCTTTCTGCTCTGTTTAAGCACTTTTATTAGAAATGTCCTTACAACAGGCTTAGCTAAGAATAGCACAGCTGATAGACCAGTCACTGCTGTAGAACCAACCACAGTCAGACCAGGAAGTGTGAGTCTGAAGCTGGCTGTGAATAGCAGCTCCATGAAACAGCATGGTGAGAACACTACTTTAAAGGGGTTTTGCCAAGATGTGAGTTCCTTACCTATTATCTGCTCAGAAGAGAAGATAAACATAGGATGCAGAGTCATGGCAGAGAGGGGGGGGGGGCTGAGCACAAAGCCAGGAAGCAGGGATCTTGTATAATGTTTACTCAAATAATCACATTACAACCAGTGGATTTTCTATACAAAAGAAAAAGGTATTTCTCCACAGTCCCTTGCAAGCTGGTTCATGTTCCCTGTCATCAGATAAGAAGTGCAAACACGCAAGCGGAGCCAGATCAGCTCCTGGTCATGTTTAATGTAAACTGTCAGGAAACTAAGGGGGGCTGAGCAATGCTGTAGCTCTCACAGGCTTCACTTTTTGTAATGACATATATTTAGAAAAGTGATTAAATACCCATTTTGGAGGATCCCACGTCAACATTACATTAAACCCCTTTAATTTTAGAATCCTTCCACTGTGTCCTTTTTGGTACTTCTTCCCTTTTAGAAAAATGGAAGAGAAATGGTCTGGTTACATGATTAAATTGTCACTGGAATATTCTGCTGCCACCAAGAATACAGCTTATTGGCCTTCAGTATAAATGATCTGGAAGCTGCAGTCTCTCTCCTTGGTTTGAGAAACACAGCTGTTGTGAGACTATTTTCCAGTAAGGGCTTGTTCTTTTGCCCAGTATTCCTGGCTTGATTTTCTGTGGTATTTTGGCCCATAGAAGTGTCACTGCTTGCGTTATATATTTTACACTTGAGCGTGCACTCTGAAAGGACTGCTCTTTAGGGGGAGGCGGAGGTTAATGCTTGTCAATGTTTAATTGCATTATTTGCAGTACAATAGACTTTGTGCATTTTTACACCATTATTATTTGTCTTTTGGATTACATCAGAAAGACCAAGGAGCTTGAGATTTCCGTTCCAGTAACATATCAACCAGTTTGTTTTAAGACTTACCATTGTGACCGTTTTAAAATTCTGTGCAGAGCCTGGCGTAAAGGTTACAGAGGGTGTTAAATCAGAAAAATAATGTCCATTAGTTACTCATATGTTTACTAGAATAGAGATTAGGCAGTCAGTTTTCAAAAATGTGATCCATTTGTTCTTGGGGAGATCACAAGATCCACCACCAGAAGTATGTCACAGTGGTTTCCTACTCTCCTCATTCATTATGTGAAAGAGAGCTGTTGATCACTATCTAATGTGTGTGACCAGCTTTATAGTGGGACAGTTTAATGCTAATCTGGAAGCATATTTTACTGCCCCAAGTCCACTCTTCTTTTGTTTTCCTTGCCCCTCTGACCAGTTACAGCTATATGCATGTATACATGGAGATCTCGTCTCTTTTATAAAGGAGGTAGGGAGTGGGAGGCAGGCATCATGGATACTTACATTCGTACCTATAAGTCTTCTGTTTCATCTAATTGCATCTATTGGCCAGACAGCACAGAAGTTTTTTCTTTGTGCCGCTTCGGCCAAAAGGAGAGTAGATCTGTTAAAAAAGAAGTCCATTTAAGTGTAGATCAAGAGGCTGTTATACTTCACTAAGTTTTAGCTCAAAGGATTCTGTTCCCCTGTGGCTTGTAATGTCGTTTTCTGTGTGTCCTCTGCATCCCCTCCTTTGTACTTAACAGGAAATTACCATTTCATTGATTAGCTTAAAACATGTAGGCAAAGGTTAATACAAACTATTGCCAAATACATTGCTGTTCTGATTTTGTTTCCTTTCAGAGTTAGAGCAGTTATCTCCTGTTTACAAAAATTTCCCTCAGTTACTGACCATCACGCTCTGCCCTCATTACCCCATCATCCCTGGTCAACCATGGCGATCTTACTTCCTGCTGTGTCTTCTCAGCAGAACAGGAGCTTGTTTATTATTATTTATTTTAAAGCGCCATTAGCTCCAGGGCGCTCAGCATTAAAAGAGGGTTACATACATAACATATGTCAAACAAGTACAATGTTGACGATAAGTAACTAACATCTGGTACAGAGGGAGAGAGGACCCTGCCCATGAAGGCTTGCAATCTACAAGAAAGGTGTTTGATTCTTACTGACAAATGTCATCCCTGCTCTGTAGCCTTCTGCACTGCTGTTTAAATCGTTCTGTTAGCAATGTTCTTCTAATAGGCTCAGCAAGGAATAGCAGAGCTGATATGCCATTCACTGCTGTAAAACCGCTTAAAACCTGAACAGTAAGTATAGTTCACACGGCTTATTTTGGGACGTATTTCAGTCCGTAATTCACGCCGTACTGCGCGAATTACAGGCTATAATACGTCCCGGTCATTAGGTAATCCACAGGTCTCATAGAGAACTATGGATTACGTCTCCTCTCCCTGCTCGCACAATACGGTGAGTGGGAAGAGAAGTGACATGCTACTTATTCACGGCCTATATGCGCCGTGGATAATGCATGTCTATGGGGGCTGGCGAGCTGCCGTCCCCCCGCCCGCCCCCGCTGCACGGCAGCCGGCGTAATTGCGGGCGAAATACGTCCCTGCAATTACGCTGGCAATAAGCCGTGTGAACATTGCCTTAGGATATGTTCACACGATGTACTGCGGCGCGTACAGTACGCGCCGCAATACATCGTGTCTCTCGGGAGCTCGCACTAACATGAGCGTACTCCCGCGCTGCGGGGGGGGCCAGCAGCCCACGGGCCCATTGACATTTATAACCTGCGGCGCGGATTCGCTGTGAATAATTGACATGTCACTTGTTTCCCCGCGATTACAATATGATCGTATTGTATGAGCGGGGAGAGGAGGCCTAATCCATAGTTCTCTATGAGAACTATGGATTACCGTAGAAATTACGTCGTGTGAACATACCGTAAGCCTGAAGCTGGCTGTGAAGAGTAGGCTCTGGGAATCGGCATGGTGAGAACACTGCTTTTATTGTACGGAAGAAAACCGTGCACTGCTTTGTGTTGGTTCATGTGCCCTTAGTTTCGGTACAGTCTGCTGCGAGCTCTAGAGTTTGGAGCAATTTATAGGAACTTAGCCTGGGGACACAAGGTTATCTTAGGTTTATGACTAAGTGGGTATATAAAAATGTAAAGTGGGCAGTCTCCTGTATTTTCGTGATTGAGGCTCTTGCATTGCAGCTAGCTTTTATTGTGCCTCCCAAAAGGCATTTGTCCTTGACCCACGGACCATGCTGAGTCACAGATAGCTTTTGGTCCGGGCTAGTGATTCCTAACCCTATGCTATGGTTTATGAGGTGCCATTTCTACCTGGAATGTTAATGGTACCACAATAAATAACAATGCTTTCTTTGAGGACAAGGGACAGACTTAAGAGATAAACCGCTGCCATTCCTAAATTGATGTTTCTGTTGTAACTTACTTGCTGTACAATATCTTACTATCTTTTTTTTTTTTTTTTTTTTCTTTGTTTTTTTGTATAAATCTTCTATTGCAGACTGGATTCTCTGCAGCGCCAGCCAGAGCAGTTTCCGCAGTGAAGAGTATGACCTTACCAGAACTGCCGCGAAATATTAATATTGGTGACATCAACATCAAAGTTCCAAACTTGTCTCACTTGGTATAATAGGCACCAAGGACTGCCAGGTCCCAAATGTTTTAGTACTAAATTCATCTCAAGCCTAAGGCTAGGTTCACACGGCTTAATAACGCCCCGCAATTACGCTGTGGGGGCGGGGCGGGAGCGGGGGGGCCGGCACCTCGCCGGCCCATAGACTTGCATTACCAGCGGCGCGTAATTCACATGTCACTTAACTCCCCCCTCGGCGTATTCGCCGAGCAGGGAGAGGAGACGTAATCCATAGTTTTCTATGAGAACTGTGGATTACCGTAATGACTGGGACGTTTTCAGCCCGTAATTTGCGCACTCCGGCGGGTAATTACGGACTGAAATACGTCCAGTTTTAAGCCGTGTGAACATGGACTAAAGGGACACATAGCTTCTACCACTGCTGCTGAGAGCAGTATAAGCTAGTGATAGACATGCTGTTTCCAAACGGTTTGTCACTTATTTGTAATGTACAGTAGATTTTCAACATTTAACTCACAAATCTTCCAGCTAGCAGCATAAACCCGTTCCAATTTATTCATGAGCAGGGCTTAGCCAAGGCCACCCGCTGCTAAGCCCGCACAACCACAGCTGATTCTTCTAGAAAATGGTCAGAATAATGGTGGAGGGAGCTAGCAGTAGAGGGGACTACTACACGCTCATGACTAAAGTTTTCTCAGCTGCAGGCTGCCAGATTTGGGAAGTAAATGCTGCAAAACTAATGTCTATTATGGGATGAGTTATCTTGCACTGGAAACGGGGAGTCTGTCACCAAATGTACTGCCCTCAGTGATGATGGCACAATCTATGTTACATGTTCCTTTTAAACTCTGGACTATTTCTTTATTATGTGTATGTATAGTATTCAGAAAATAGCTTGGTGTAGACATGATACAGAATTGTCACTTAGAAATAAATATAACAGTATATAGAAACGTGTGTGTATACATGTATATACATACACACGTCAGTTTATAATAATATATATAGAAACTGATGTGTGTGTGTGTATATGTGTATATATATATATATGTATACATATATATAATCACACACGTACATATACACACACCTCAGTTTCTATATATATTATTACAAACTGTGTGTGTGTATATATATGGTGTGTGTGTGTGTGTGTGTGTATATATATATATATATATATATAAACACACACATACATCAGTTTCTATATATATTATAAACTGACGTGTGTATATATGTGTATGTACATACAACATATATAAAACACACACGTCAGTTATATATATATAATATATATAACTGATGTGTGTGTTGTAATATGATTTGTGTATGTATATTTATATATATTTTACACCACACATCAGTTTCTATATATATTATAATATAGTTTATATTAGATTGGGTGGGGTATTTTATATTAATGATTATATATAATTTTTATCACATCAGTTTCTATTATTTTATATTTTATATATGTGAGTGTGTGTTATATAATATTATATATAATATATATATATATATTGTTGTGTGTGTATATATATATATATATATATATATTATAACACACACACAATTAGTTTCTATATATATTATAGTTATATATATTATAGTTATATGTGTGTGTGTGTATATTATATATATAATATATTATATATATATATATATATATATATATATACACACACGAAAAAACAATCCAGTAGACTACACACCCAAATCAAGTGATGAATTTAGACAAAGTTTTACTGCACTCTCTTACTTTCAGCAGTGAAAAAAAGACAACATATGTACTTGTTCATTCTGTGACACTGTGTTCTGCCAGTTTCCACAGGTAATGCATAAATTCTTGCTAAATTTTGGACCTGAGGCAATTGGAATCCTCATTTAGGGAGTAACCTCTTAACTGAACTACCAGCAGCATAGATAAATACTCTTGTTTTTCTTTTTGCAAAATAGGTAGGACTGCTACTTCAGTGCCATAATGAGGCTCTGTTCATTTATCTGTTATGCAACACATCCTGCACACCATTTTTGCTTCTATTATAGAAAGAAGCCAAAACACTGATGGTGAACCCTAAGGCAAACAACAATAAGTTATAGTTATTTGTCTATATATCTATCCTCATATTATTGCCAAACCGATGTTTATAGGAAACAAGTCAAAAGGGACCTTATTGGTTTATTTCATTTACATATTTTTTTATAGATGTATGTTTTATAAACACTAAATATTTTTGAGGCTAGAAAAATGTTCCTATGGTGGTGAAATAATTCTTGTATTGTTTTCCATTCTGTGAATGTTTAGTTGTTTTTTTTCTGTTCACTAATAAATGACCTGGATAGCATTGAAGGCTTAGTAGTGTAAATATTAATAATGTGCTATCGAGCCGACTTGTTGATTTCATTAACTAACTTTGCCTAAATATCATTAAATATATACCCTTAAAAATTATTTAAATTCACTGTTGTGTGTTTTTTTTTTGGTTTTACGTACTGCGCAAACAAGGTTATGGGGACTTGAGTTAAGAAAAAAGGATTTAACTGGTCTGCTCTACTTTTCGGTGTAATCGGACTATACTCCGTTATGGGACCGAGCTGTAGTAGGCCTAGCAACTGCAAAATGTTTGGTAGGAGTGCTGGAAGTCAGACTCTCAGCAGTCTGATTTAGCCCAGCAATACCTATCTATCCAGGTAAACTGCTTTAATTCACAGGCTTTCCACAAAGACTTATGACTTTCGTTAGGGAACGCTCCTTCATTTCTAACTGTTCAAAGTGGTGGGAGACAGAAGCTATGCAGAATTATTGTGAATCACTTTTACTTTTTTTCTTCCCTTCAATGCAAACTGTGCAGAGCTAACACCAAATTAGACCTTTTTTAAGATACCTTGATAACTAGGCCTCCTCTTTATCCAAATATCACAATTTCTGCTACTACCCGTGTTTTTCCAAAAACAAGTCCTCCCCCAAAAATAAGCCCTAGCCTGATTTTCACATATTCTTGGAGTAGGCTATAAATATAAGCCCTGCTCCAAAAATAAGCCCAAGTTAGTCAGCGCCTCCTGAATAATGTCACCTGGTGCCCGCCTCCTGGGCAGTGCCGTTCCTGAGCCCCGCCCCAACCCCGATAAACAGCCTGTTAGACTGGAGGTTTTGTGGAAACCTCCAGTGTTTTCAGGCTGAATGACCTGCGATAATGTCAGTCACATGACTCACAGGTCCTTCAGCCCAGGCCATGGAGTGCAATGTGTAAGTGAAAGATCAATGTATACACACATACACTCACATTGCACGCACACATTTATACAATCACACAAACAGTCCCTTATCTTAAAGTGTGGCTACTTTGACCTTTCACACTTTCAAGACAAGGCACTGAAAGAATAGACACACACTCCATGTTTTTTGACTATGTGGTATGTACTGTGTGTGCACATGGGTGTGTGTGTGTGTGTATATATATATATATATATATATATATATATATATTATATATATATATATATATATATATATATAATATATATATATTTACACACCCATGTGCACACACAGACATATATATCTCTTCATATTTGCCTCACTCCTGGCTGCCGCCACGTTCCTCCAGGGATGAAACAGTGAAGATCAGCATTCACGTGACAGCTCCAGTCAATTACAGACCCTATAGGTCACATGCAGTGTGACATTGTGGCCTGTGATTGGCTGGAGCTGTCACATAAACGATGGACGTTCACTCCTTCCTGGTTGAATGGACCAGCAGCCGGGGTGAGCGGAAGCGTCCAGGAGGTAAGTATGAGGTTTCTCTTCTATTTTTACTCATACCCCGATGAAAGACCGAGCATTAATAAGTCCCGGAACACCCCTTTAAAAGCTTTTGTATAACAAGACCAGATACTGATGCATATTTTTTCTTTTGATTTTTATTTTCTGATTGTAGATCTTTATCATTTTGTTTTATGTGTATAATTAAGGTAAGTCTTCTTATCTGTGCTGCTTTTTATAGCATTTAGAGATCAGCTTTACATATTTTTTTAACATATTTTTTTTAATCAAGTTTATGTACATAAAACTTCAAACATTTCCTACCCACTAATAAAATGTCAGAAACTGCATCACCAGAAACCAACGGTATGTAATACAGGTATATATTGGCACTCACTCAAGCAGAGGTATTTATATAATCAAAGTACAGGCTGGAACATCACTATGAAATGTCAAAAATGACAGATGAATAATGAGTCCTTTATGAGAAGTTTAAATTACACAAGTTTATACTAGTACCCTTGGGTCGAGATTATTACAAGATCCTGCACCCTCTTTTCATCAGATGTAAACTGCCTAGACAAGTTGGGAGGCCTGTCCCTAAGGGCATTTATGGGTGCCAGTCCCAGGATATCAAGCTAGTTAGCCCATGTTTTTTCAAATATGTGGATCGCAGCTCTTTTCAAATATATGCCTTTTCCAAGATAATTAACCAGTTTATCTTAACAAATTCAGCTACCATCAGTGGATTGGTATTTAGACAATGTTATATGATTATCTTCCTATCTATATATAATAATTTAGCAATTGCTATTTTCTCTTTATTTCCCACTGTTAAGTCCTCTGTGTATCCTAATATGCATGGTAATAAAGTACCCTAAAAGTATATGGAACTAATGGACCCATTAACGGTTATCATATAGATCCAATATCTTTTTCCTAGTAGTGCCATATCATATGCAATAGCAGCCCTGGGATTATTTAGCATTTTTGTGCTTTACAGCTTTGCATATATCTGGTTTGATTTGTGTGTTATAAAATACAAAAACAAAATCTTAAAATGTATTGCTTTTAATTCCTTAACGACCGCCCACCTTCTTTTGACGGCGGGCATTTCAGGTCGTTCGTCTGCAGCGACGTCTGTTGGCGTCACTGCAGACATCGGAGTTTGCGGGTCCGGGCACCGCAGCAGCGCTGAGATCGGGGCTGTACTACTCAGCCCTGATCCCAGCTCCTGCGAGCATCGGGGAGCGGGGAACCTCCGCTTCCCAGTGCTTTAACCCTTTGATTGCCGCGGATCGTCACCGCAGCACAATCAAAGAATTTCCCTGCTCTGTTGGGTGATGGAAACACCTAGTGACCCGACAGAGCCCGGGGAACGGCTGCACAGTCAGCCCTGGGGACCTAGAGTAGCTAGACAGTGATCAGGGCAGACTGTGCGTTGTCCTGATCACTGCCTGTGTCAAACGGACACAGATTATAATGTATTAGCATATATGAATATGATAATACATTACTAAGTAAAAAAAAAAAAAAGAAAACGTTATCCCTTCATGGGATTTTTTTTTTTAAAAAAAAGGAAAAAACATAAAAAGTGTAAAAATAAATAAATAATAAAATAAAAATAAATATTTAATAAAAAATAATTGTGCATACATTACACACACACAAACCTACACATATTCGGTATACACACGACCGTAATAACCTGTAGAATTAATCTAACAAGTTATGAAGTGTGAAATGTGAATGGTGTAAAAAAAAAAAAAGTAAAAAAACAACTTTAACTATTCCTCCATAAAGTACAACTTGTCTAAGTTGAATAAAATGAGGTCTCATACAACTGCGTCATTGAAAAAATAAAAAAGTTACAACTGTTGAAACGCAAGAATGCAAAACTTAAAAAATGTTCTGGTCATTAACTACTTTTCAGGCGTTCGGCTTAAGGGGTTAACATCTGCACCAAGGTTTGCCAGGAGACCTTGTGACGTAACATCTTAAGATGTGGATACCTTTTAAAAGAAAGTAAGTTTGATTTATACATTTTAGTTACCTTGACTTAATACATTTTGCTAAATTTTAGGCTGCAATCCTTGCCAACTTTGGCACATAATTGCACTGTAATGTGCCCGAAGTATGCCCTGCAAGTACGGTAAAATCATAGCACTCATTGAGTGCTATATAACCCGGCGTATTCCCCGGTGCATACTGTGCACCCATAAAAAGAAGTGACATCACTTCTTTTGGGCAAGTACACCCCGGGGAAAATGAAAATAGGAGGCCTGGACATAGCGCTGTTGAAAGTATGCACTGACCAGCGTGTACTTTTAACAGCAGGCGTATTGTGATGTGCAAGGGTACGCCACACAATACGCCATGTGAACATATCTGAAGTTACTTTTCCCAGGTGGGCAAGTCCTTCCAGTATAATATTCCCAAAAATGTACCAGCAAATCCAAGGAATACAATATTGCCCCTTATTGTATACCGAATGGTGATAATATGATTGTGTGATGCCTTGCATGAACATAGAAACAAATCTGATGTGTTTCAAACTGCTATGAGTTCTTAATTATAGATGTGATTTTGGAACATTAGTACGATTGTTACGAACATTATTATGATTGTGTTGGAGGACTCTTGACTTATGCGCTCCTTTCAGGTGAGCTGGTTCTGTATTGGACTTTTTGATGTAATTTCCTTCCAGTATTACATGCTAGAGATGGTCTACTGATTTCTGCTTCTATAGCTTATGAGGGATTTTTGTTTTCTTTTATCCTGACTTGAACTGATACTGAGGGTTGTTTTGTATCCCTCCTCTCCATCGGTCCATGCACTGTGTCCTCCACGGATTTTCTCTCCTCTCCACCCTGCTCCACAACCTGTGTAATTTCTTCTTACTACCCCTAGGGTGTACTGTACTTCCTGACTAAAGCATGAGTGATATTCTCTCCCAAAAGACTTGAATGCTTTGCCCCACATTCTAATTTACACAGTACATACTTTTCCCCTCCCTACTGTGAACCCCCGAGAGAAGAAAGGGAAGAACCAAAAGAGACTGCATAGCCAAGAGCAGTGTGATGTTGAGTCTATTTTAGAAGAAGGACAACCAGCATTGTGAAGGGAGTTACACAGATCTATAGAAAAATGGTGAAGCTTAAATGAAAACGATTTATAACATTGCTTAATTTTGTGTTTAGGAAGCAAATTAACAATGAAAAAAAAATATTTGCAAATGTGTCCATGCTCTCAAACCTTTTCCGCCTTGCGGCATACCTTTAACTTGTCTGCCTAGACCCCGTACACTTAGGTCCGATTCACACGGCTTATTCAAGCCGTAATTGCGGGACGGATTTCGCCCGCAATTACGGCTTGAGTAAGGGGCAGGGGCGCTGCACGCCGCCCCATTGACATGCATTATTCACGGCGCGTATCACGCCGGATTAATGTGCATGTTACTTTCTCCCCGCCCGGCGGATTCGCCGATCGTGTAGGAGAGACGGAATCCATAGTTCTCTATGAGAACTGTGGATTACCGTAATGGCTGGGATGGATTCCAGCCGTATTGCAGCGCAGTACGGCACACAATATGGCTGGAATCTGTGCCCAAAATAAGCCGTGTGAGCGGCCCCTTAGGGCCATATGTATGAAAACTGTCTAGGTCTAAAACTCACTGTTGCCCACAGCAACCATTCGGAGCACCCCTTTCATTTTTTCAGAGCACTATATAAAATGAAAGGGGCGCTCTGGTTGCTATGGGCAACAAAGTGCATTTTAGGCCTAGACAGTTTTCATACATGTGGCCCTTAGAATTAATTAAAAGAATCAATGATGCTTTATTTAAACAAAATAAAACATTTATACATCAGTAAAAATCAAGGAGATCTGAGAACTTAACAAAAGTGGCAGAAGTACGCGATATCCATATCAAATAAATATAAACATATAACACCAGTTATATAACTGTAAATACAATTTTAATGGCCTGTGCATATGGTTACATACACATAATGATAACGTGCAAGCATCGGTAACAGCATCAAGTAATACTTTAAAATGATGGTGTAAAAGTAAAATAGTACAAAATAATGCAAATGCCCATCATCTCGATCCTGTGTTCTTACCACTCTAGCAGAACCTTAAGGGTATGTTCACGCGATGTATTGCGGCACGTACAGTACGCGCTGCAATACAGCGTGTATTCTGGGAGCTGGGGCTAATACGCGCATACTCCCGTGGCGCAGGGGGGCTCCAGCCCGCCGGCCCCATAGACATGCATTACTTGTCACATATCATTAAATGATATGTCCGTGTACAATACGATCATATTGTACACACGGGGGGACGAGGCGTAATCCATAGTTCTCTATGAGAGCTATGGATTACCGTAATTATGGGGCGTATTTCCCCATGTATTAAGCGCAGTATGCGGCGAAATGCGCCCTAAAATAAGCCGTGTGAACATACCCTGACTTTTCACTCCTTCCATCAGAGGGTTGTGCCAGAAAGGTAGTTCCTGCTAATTGACATATCAGTATATTGCAGTATTAAATAGCGTGGGTCCTGCATGCATTACATAGCTGACACCCTGCTCTAATGTGTAAGATTTGCAATAAATGTAATTCTAGTTGTTTAAACCCCTACTGAGTAAAGAGCTCCTTTTGACCCCTTCCTCCAAGCCAGGGCCTAAAAGGATGACTGCCAGCATTATGGGGACAGTCTTGCTAAAGTATTGCAGTTTATAATACAAGCAATCAGGTGATTGCACAGTCAGATGTGTTTGCGGAATCAAAAAGAGTTGAATTAAAATAATTTCATTTCCTGACGTCTGTGGGCATGCACCATTGAAATATTACTTCCCCTAGGTACAATTAACCACTTAACGAACTTTAGACATCGGCTGGTGCGGGTCGTTTGTCTACAGCAACGTCTTTTGCCGTCGCTGTAGACTCGGGGGTTTGCGTACTACACAGCCCCGATCCCAGAGCATGTCCTGCGAGCACCGGTTTGCGGAGAAAACCTCCGCAACCTGGTGCTTTAACCCTTAGATTGCGGCGGTACGTTACCACAGCACAATCAAGAGGTTCCCCTGCTCTGTCAGGTGATCGGAACACCCGGTGACCCGACAGAGCCCGGGGAACAGCTGCACAGTCAGCCCTGGGGACCTAGAGTGGCCCCAGAACTGTCGGTGTACTAAGCCAGTGACTAGGATACACTGTGTGCTGTCCTAATCACTGCCTGTGTCAGACTGACACAGATTATAATGTATTAGCATATATGGATATGCTAATACATTACTAAGTGTAAAAAAAAATTTAAAAAATGTAAAACAGTTCTTATTTAAAAAAAAAAACACACAAAAAGTGTAAAAAAATAAATAAATAAAATAAAATAAATTAAAATATTTAATAAAAAATTGTGCATAAAGTACACACACAAAAAAACCTACACATATTAGGTATCCACATGACCGTAATAACCTGTAGAATTAATCTAACAAGTTATTAAGTGTGAAATGTGAATGGTGTAAAAAAAACTAAATAAAAATAAAACATTTAAAAAAATCTGCAATTATTTATAAGTGAACTTAAACTATTCCCCATAAAGTACAACTTGTCTTGAATAAAACGAGGCCTCATCCAACTGCGTCATTGAAAAAATAAAAAAGTTACAACTGTTGAAACGCAAGGAGGCAAAAACTAAAAAAAACTTTCTGGTCATTACTTTTCAGGCCTGGGAGTTAAGGGGTTAAAAGAGACAGGCCAACGAGCAGTAATTGAAAATAATCAGCAAATTAACCATTGTCTTATAGAGCCTGGCTTCAGCCACCACACACTAATGTTCTATGTAATAATGAAGTTTAGGTGGAAAAGCTGTGCTATCTACAGTAATGCAAATTTGAACTTTCCACATTGTCCTACGGCAGCACATAATTTCTCAGTGACATATGACATATATTTATGGCGTACGGCCATTAAGGTTTTATGTAGCGGCGTCTAAATGAATGAGAAATGGTGCCTCCTTGAGAAGGCTTCCATCGCCGCCATGTATGTGATGGAACTGTATCTATGAATTCCCTTTTACATTGTTTATAGAATGCAGAAGGGTGTACTAAGGATCAAGCTTTCAGGTGGTCAAGGACTCTAAGGCTATGTTCACACGGCTTAATTGCGGGACGTAATTTCGCCCCGCAATTACGCTGTGTGGACGGGGCGGGGCGGAGAGCGGGGGGAGTAAGCAGGGGGCCGGCACTTCGCGGCCCATAGACTATCACTGCTAGCGGCGCGTATACGCCGCTAGAAGTGACATGTGAATTATCTCCCGCCCGGCGGATTCGCGGGGCGGGGGAGTAGGTAGACGTAATCCATAGTTTCTTATGAGAAACTGTAGAATTACCGTTAATGAATGGGCCGTTTTCGGCCCGTAAATGGCGCACTTCCGCGCGTAATTACGGACCGCAAAACGGCCCATATTAATCCGTGTGAAAATGGCCTAAGGGGACTCAATATTGCAATGTAAAAAGAATTTTAAAGTGTAAAAAAAATCTAAAAATATTAAAATTTAAATTCCCCCACTTTTGCCATTAATAATAAAAATAAAAAGTTACATCTAATTGGTATTACCATGTACATAAAAATCCAATCTATTAAAATACAACATAATTTATCCCGTAGGTTGAAACTGTAGAAGAAAAAAATTCCAGAATCCAAAATTGCGTTTTTCTGGTCAGTTCACTTCCGCTAATAACTGGAATAATAGATTTCAATAAAGTAACATGTATCGCAAAATGGTACCAATTACACTTCAGCACGCAAAAAATGAACTCTGAGGTCCATTAGTGGAGATGGCACTGCAGCATAAATTTATAAAATAGAAAATATTTAGATTTTTTTTTTTACGGTACAATAACATAACGAAAACCCTACATATTTGATATTCTTGGAATCGTATCAACCTGCAGAATATAGATAATACATCATTTTTGCTGAGGTGTAAACACAATAAAAACAAAATCCTCACAAATATAGTGCAAGTATTTTTTTTTTTTTTTAACATTTCACCCCACTTAGAATTTTTTTACGGTTTGCCAGTATATTCAATGATACCATTAGAAAGTAAATCTTGTCCAGCAAAATAGAAGCTCTCATTTGTCTTGATTTAAAAAAAATAACAGTTATGAAAAACAAACAAAAAGAAAATTGGTCCTTAAGGGGTTAAAAAGCAATCTTGAGAGGGTGGGACCTCCAAAGCTTTTTTGAGAATTGTTTCACCAAAGGCCAAAGATGTTCAACCTGTAATGTTTCACTAACAATGGTAAGTACCATGTTGCAGCCCAACAAAGTTGTCCAGGCTTTGTCAAAGATGCAGCGGTGGATCTGGTGGAATAAGTTTGAAGATGGAGAGGGGAATCTTGACCCAGAATATTATAACATTCTTTTATGACATCCTGAATCCAACGCTCCAGAGCAGCCTTGCTGGCTTTGTGACCCTTGGAGTTAATTCACTCGAAAAAAAAGAACATGCCACTCTGAGATATTAGGTCTTAGGGTGCTTTCACACGGTGCGTTTTTGGCGCGTTTTTGATGCGTTTTTTGTGCAGGAAGGCACAGCAATTAATGTTGCACAAAAAACGCATTCGAAAAAACGCATCAAAAACGTGCCGTGTGAAAGCACCCTTACTGAGCTGATATTTTCCAAGATCTGCCTTTCGAAAGTGACCACATGAGAGAGAACCCGGCCTGGCGGGTATTGTCAGACTGGCTGCTTAAGGCTATGTTCACACGGCTTAAAATTGGACATATTTCAGTCCGTAATTACGCGCCGGAGTAATAGAGAACTATGGATTACGTCTCCTCTCCCTGCCCGGCGAATCTGCCGGGCAGGGAGATAATTGATATGTTAATTACTAGCGGCATATACGCGCCGCTGGTAATGCAAGTCTATGGGCCGGTGAGGTGCCGGCCCCCCGCTCCCGCCCCCAGCCACATGGCGTAATTGCGGGGCGTAATTACGCCCTGCAAATACACCGTGTGAACCTAGCCTAAGGCCCACCAGAGAAGTTGATTCTAGTGGCTCACCCCTAAACTGCCTCATTGCCCTGCCTGGTGCCCCCGCTCAGTCTCACTTTGACTGACACAGAATGGTGTCAACACCCTCCTGTAAATAAGGAGGGAGGGGCTTCTAAGTCTCCATCACCTAATTGCTGAAGCAGCAGGGCACTGGGTGGTAAACATAGGTGTATAAAAAAAAAAATACCACCCTCCCCCCATGAAACATTTTATATGATTAAAAATTTACAAAAAGCTATGACATAAAGTTCTAAGTATTAAAAAAATAAATTCCTTTTTCCCCGCTTAAAAACAAGGAAAGGTATTTCCTTGTCTGATGTAGGATCATGATATCCCAGCGTCTCCTAGGCCAAAAGATTGAGGCCTAAGTCTTAGGCTTTTGGACTAGGAAACGCAGTGGCGCAGGAGCCGTGATATCATCGTTACATCATGCCATTTGCACCCTATTACTAGTATTGGCTTTGCCTCCGGCCCACAGTAAGACTATGTTCACACGGCTTATTTTGGGACGGATTTCAGTCCGTAATTCGTGGCGTACTGCGCGCAGTACAGCTGAAATCCGTCCGAATCATTACGGTAATCCACAGTTCTCATAGAGAACTATGGATTCCGTCTCCTCTCCCCGCTCGCAAAATACAGCGAGCAGGGAGAAAGTGACATGTCAATTGTTCACGGCTGGATACGCGCCGTGGATAATGAATGTCTATGGGGCCGTCGAGCAGCCAGCCCCCTCGCCCCGCCCCCGCTGCACAGCACACGGTGTAATTGCGGGCGAAATCCCTCCCCGCAATTACGCCATGGATAAGCCGTGTGAACATAGCCTTATGATCAGTGCAGCAGGGAACCAATCACCTTGCTCTGCCATAGTTTTCAGCTGTCCCAAGGACATGTATGCAGTTAAAAAGATGCCACGGAGCTTAGTGGGATATTCCGAGCCATAAGCAGGACATGTCTGTCCTGGGGCCCACTGAAGAATCCTCTGGTGGGCTGGTCTGACACTGCTGGTGTGGCCAAAAAGGAATGATCTGTGTGATCTCTGCTTGCTTGTCCAGAATCTTCCTGCTGAAGATTAGGAAAAACATAACTGTGTTTCTCCAACGGATTCACAACCCAACTATCATTACAGGAGATCACTGTACTGAGAGGGAGCAACAGTGCTGTGTTTTTGTGTTGTCCAAAGTTGCCATGACATCCGGGTTGGGGTATTTCATCTCACAGATAATTTAGCTGAAGATTAGGTTCAGACTATTCTCGATTGGCTGCAACATCATGTGATCCAGGAACGTGACAAAATCAGAGAGGGAGCACTGGAACGCTGATGATGGGAGATGTTGGTATGGGTTAATTTTCTATTTAACCACAGTGCGAGGTAGGAGGGACATTTAAAAAAAAAATAAAAAAAATATTTGAAAACTTTAATGAAAATAATTAGCAATTCAGACTTCTATACAAAATTTGATAAATCACAAAGCTGAAGGCATATAGTGCATTTAAATAGTTTATCTTACTTCTCAAAGAGGTTCTGGTGCCAGACAAAGGCATCATGAAGTGCTGCGCCTCACTATTAACCCCTTAAGCCGAACATCTTAAAAGTAGTTTATGACCAGAACATTTTTTTTGTTTTTGCCTCCTTGCGTTTCAACAGTTGTAACTTTTTTATTTTTTCAATGACGCAGTTGTATGAGGCCTCGTTTTATTCAGGACAAGTTGTACTTTATGGGGGAATAGTTTAAATTTGTTTATAAATAATTGCAGAATTTTTTTTATTTTAATTTCTATTTTTTTTTTAACACCATTCTCATTTAACACTTAATAACTTGCTAGATTAATTCTACAGGTCATTACGGTCGTGTGGATACCTAATATGTGTAGGTTTTTTTGTGTGTGCAATATATGCACAATTATTTTTTATTAAATATTTGTTTTTATTTTTTTATTGATTTTTTTATTCATTTTTTTTACACTTTTTCTGGTTTTTTTTACTTTTTTTTTTAAATCCCCTGAAGGGAGAACTGTTTTACATTTTTAAAAATTTGTTTTTACACTTAGTAATGTATTAGCATATTCATATATGCTATACATTATAATCTGTGTCAGTCTAACACAGGCAGTGTTCAGGACAGCACACAGGCTGGCCTGATCACCGACTTGTAACACAGACAGCTCTGGGGCCACTCTAGGTCCCCAGGGCTGACTGTGTAGCCGTTCCCCGGGCTCTGTCGGGTGACCGGGTGTTCCGATCACCCGACAGAGCAGGGGAACCCTTTGATTGCGCTGCGGTAACGCACCGCCGCAATCAAAGGGTTAAAGCACCGGGTTGCGGAGGTTTCCTCTCCTGCCCGGTGCTTGCAGGGGATGCTCTGGGATCAGGACTGTGTAACTCCGGTGTCTAAAGACATCGCTGCAGACGAACGACCTGAAATGCCCGCCGTCAAAAGATGGTGCGCGGTCGTTAAGGAGTTAAAATATCTAGGGGTACATGTATGAAACTGTCTAGTGTAAGACTTGTTCTCCATAGCAACCAATCAAAGTTTCCTTTTCATCTCATATAGTGCTCTGAAAAAATGAAAGCGGAGCTCTGGTTGCTATGGACAACAAGGAAAGTCGCACACCTAGACAATTTTCATACATGAGGCCTTAAGTGTCCAGTGAGATCTCACAATAACAATGAGATCCTGCCTATGCGTGGAAACTTCAGCAAGGAATGTACTTACTTTGAGCAGGAAAGGCTAGGTGTCATCCACGTTTGTTCTTTAAGACAAAGACCTCTCTCTCTATACAGCCCAGAAGTTATCACCTCTTTTCCCTAAAAGCAATATACAAATTCACCAATGAAGGGGAAAATCCCACCCCGATGAAATTGCTTATCAAACATATAAAATACAGTAATTAAGACTAAGTATAAATTCAACAGCCAAGAGTATAAATTGTTGACAAAGCAACCATGGCCTTGTCATGTCATGTAATCCGATGACATCACAAGACAAGCAGATATGCTGTGATTTCCATTTAAGGTTATCCAAAATAGTGAGTAGATGTTTGGTGTCTCGCAGGAAACCAGGCAGGGTAGTAACACATGGTTGTAGAAGTCCATCTACCCAAATATCTACACTCTCCCCTAATGAGCCTATACCTGCCACAATTGATTTGAATTTTTTATTATTATTATTTATTTTAGAGCGCCATTGATTCCAGGGTGCTGTACATTTAAGGGGAGTTACAAACATAACAAATGTTGAACAAATACAATGGTGACGAAAAATGACTAGTGACTGATACAGAGAGGAAAGAGGACCCTGCCCACGAGGGCTTACAATCTACAAGGAAGGAGGGGAGAGAGAGAAGGTGTGGGGCGGGTTAGTGTAGGTTATAAGCTGTCCTGAAGAGATGGGTTTTCATTTGAATGGATGAGGAAAGGCCCCTTTGTAAACCTAGGGTAGCGAATAGAAAATGGGAATAACAGAATGTTCTACTATAAGGCTATCAGCAACCTTTTGGGTAAATACCCCATATTCACTCCTGCCGCAATGAGATCCAAAGGTTGTTTGTGGAAAATGTTTGTTGGGTCTGAAGGTAATTTTGTGTATGTTGTTTGCTCATTCAGCATTTCCAAATTCGCAATCTTATATAAACCTGCATCCAAAACCACTACGGCTCCTCCCTTATCCGCCATTTTCACTATTAGGTCTCAATTATTTTATAGTATCTCAATAGCCTTAAATTCTTTTTATATTTAGATTTGAGGCAACTGTATGATGAAGTTTGACTAAATCCCTCTCTGTTATGCCATATCACTATAAGGTTACTGAGGACACATCACTTGGATGTCTGCTCAATAGAAAAACATTTTGCTGTGTAATGCTTATATGACTAGGACTATATAAGTCATTGATATAAGCCAGTTAGGTAACTAAGGGGCATAGTAAACTATCTCTTAGAGAGGCCTTAACATGTCACTTTAATAAATCTCTTTTGGCAATAATAAATGTTATGCAAAAGCCACCCAGCCCTGTATTAACATTTTCCACTGCCCTTATAAATATGTAATTAATGTAAGTTATTTGCAGACCTGTTAAAAACTACTACTTATACAGTTTGCTGTCAAGATTGTCATGTGGGAGACAGCTGGTTGAGTCTGAAACATTTAAAGGCGTTGTCCAGGATTAGAACAATGTTGTTTTTATACCAGAATGCCAATTGCAGTGCTGTACCTGTCCAACAGTTTGTTTGGGGTATTGCAGCTCAGCCCTTTTCACTTCAGTTGTGCTGAGCAGTAATACTAGAAACAAATCCAGCAACTATGGGCGACATGTATGACCAGGGCTGCCCCAGAAGTCTGGCTTCTTTTCAGCCCGAAAACTGGCGCAGCCCCATTCACTATATTTTTCAATAGCCTATACGCCAGTATCAGGCGCATTACAGAACGCCCGCAGCACTTTGCAATGCGCCTGATTTCGGGGAGTTGCGGGAGAACCATACGAAGCTGTAGATTTATAGCTTCAGTACGGCAATTCTAGGCGCATTACTGCTGGAACAGGTATACCACTTTCAAAGTGGTATACCTGAGACAGAAATATTGTTTTATAGTCTCAAAAAAAAAAAAAAATGGGAATCTAGCAAGAGAACAGAGAGTGACTCTTAATCACTATATTTACTATTTTGCCATAGGCAAACTTGAACTCTAACAGTTCTCAATCTATAAAGCACTAAAACGTAACTTTTATTCTGTATAACACTAAACCTCTATATTCTGTATAACACTAAACAAAAAACCTGATTTGTAGCCTCTCAAATTATCCCTTTCTACTTCTGAGGGATTTATATTCTGAGGGAATAACTCCTTTTCTATTATCAAGTCTGGTGGAACCCCATCTATAAACAGGGGAGCCTTATATATACACAGTAATTTACTAACTCCAATAAGGGATCCAAAACATCCCACTAGGGCAGTCCTCCCTAATTCGATGGACATAAAACATATAAGGTTTCCTTGTCAAACCCTCTGCAGTGGGTGACACTTGTAGAAAGAGGTGAGAAATCACAAATTAAAATGTCATGCCTGACCTCCCCAACATGTTTCATCAGCTAAACTGGCTTCATCAGGGGATAGAGGTCCGGTCCCAAGTGGGATGTTTTGGATCCCTTATTGGAGTTAGTAAATTACTGTATATATAAGGCTCCCCTGTTGATAGGTGGGGTTCCACCAGACTTGATAATATATTATGAGTTATTCCTCCACAATTAGAAAGGGATAAATTGAGGTTAGAAATCAGGTTTTTAATAGTGTATATAGAGGTTAAGTGTTATACAGAATACAAGTTACATTTTAGTGCTTTATAGATTGAGAACTGTAAGGGCCCGTTCCACACGGCTTATTTGCCGAAAGGATTGGGGGCCCTATTCCGCGCCGGATTTTGCGCTTCAATAAAGGCGCCCAATCCGTCGGAGTCATTCGGGGAATCCACTGCTTCTCATTGAGAACAGTGGAATCCGTCGCTCCTCCCCGCTCGGCAAATCCGCCGCGGGGGGGGGAAAATGACATGCAATTATTTACGGCGCGGACGCGCCGTAACAATGCATTGTCTATGGGGCCGGAGCGGCGCCCCCGCCCCGCTCCGGGCCCCGCCCCCGTCCCGCCCCGTATTTTACGGCGGATTTGTGCGCTCAATACGGCGCACAAATCCGCGTTTAATAAGCGTCGTGTGAACACGGCCTTAGAGTTCAAGTTTGCCTGTGGCAAAATAGTAAATATAGAAATATTGTTTTAGCACTAGAATGCACCTGATTTATGACTCGCAGTAGAGCGGGTTCAAAAATCAGGCACATTCTATGCTATTATAATTCGCATGACAATTGGCGTTTAAACGCCAAAATTCATACATGTTGCCCTATGTTTTTTTCATTCTGAATGATCTCTCTAATACCTTGGATACATTTAGCTTTTACAGTAGTTAATTAGTTTTTCAGTTAATAAAGCTCAATCTGCGTATAAATGAAGTAAATAGGCTATGTTTCAGCTCCACACTATGAAACTATTGGCGATGTATGAACAGTATGAAGTCTGGCGTCTTTTCAACCCGAAAACTGTCTCAGCCCAGTTCACTAGACTTTTAATCAGACGCACTCCAGTGTTAGGTGCATTACAAAGCACCCATGGCACTTTGTAATGCTCCTGAGATCGGGGGTGTGCTGGAGACGTGTTGCACTACAATCCTACGAATCTACACAATTATGTGTTTAGTACGACAAATCCAGGTGCATTACTGCTGGAACAGGTAGAGCACTTTAAAAGCTGTTTACCTGAGCCAGAAGTGTCGCTTAATAGCTAGAAAGCGCTAAATCTATCATTCCGCAGTAGAACAGGATATTAGATTCAGGCGCATTCTCCGTTACTAATGCATGCAAAAAAAATGGCACCTGGGTGCCAGAAATCATACATATTGCCCTATATGTTTACATTGACATTCTGCAAAGATACATCGCTATTCTTCCTGTCAGCAGAGAAAAAGATGAAATTGTATAACGGAGGAACAGAACAGGGTTATAAGAAAAGATACTCCAGGGAACACGAATATTTACTAATTTAGACATTAGATTATGTCACAGGTCCTCACTAAATCATTTCTGTGTTGCACGTAGTATTTTCATCTGTTGTGACAATGCCGCTTCACATGCTGTTTGTTCTTTTTTTTCTTTTCTGTTGAAGAACGAGTTGAATGGTTGACCACATTCTTTTAGTCCCCATATGAGACTTTAACAAGTTATCATTGCTTCTATAATACACTGCTATTTTCCAGTGTCCTAGTGCTGCACATCTATGGAAGATCTGGCGCCCTTTGAAAGGATACATCCAAATACCACCCTGCAATCGTGTTGAGGGTTGCCACTTGGTTTACAGAGTCAGCCCCGGGGCTGTGGAGTCGGTGAGCCAAAGCTCCGACTCTTCAATTTCCCTGACTCTGACTCCCGACTCCGACTCCTGACTCCATTATAAATGGCGCATGTTTAAGTGATAAGTTTACTGTAGTAAAATGGTAACATCAGAATTTTTATCACCTTATGATTCAATAATCAAGCTATTTAGGTAGAATGTACACCGACAAGGCAAATGGTAACAATGTTTTGACTTTCAAGCTCCATATCTCACCATCCACTACAGCTTTGAACATGAGACTACCATAATTTTATAGACAATCATCTTACCTATCTTATACGTAAATTTGACTTGCAAGTATTTAGCTTCTACTTAGTTCTGCAGATTCTTGTCATGTAACTGCATTGTTACTGTTTTGCTCCTAAAAATCAAAATGTTAATTTTTATTATTTTGTTAGTATTTGGTAAATCCTCCTTTGGCTTTCAACACTACTTGATTCTTTCCAGGCATGCTCTGGGTCAGATTCAAGTATGTCTTGATCAAAATCTGATCCTCGGTCTCTTCTACACGTTCCCAGTGTTGGTGCATTCTGTACTTGGGTACGAATACAGCTTTTTCTTCAACTCTACCCACAAGTGTTCGATTGGGTTGAGGTCTGGGGACTGTGGAGGCCAATATGGCAACTCTACTTCATTGTCATTGAACCATTCTTTTTCCAACCTTGATACCTGCTTCAGGTCGTTGTCTTGCTGGAACACTATATCGTCCTTTTCATACCCATAGTAATCGAGTGTATTAAGTAACTCATCTTGTAGGATACTCACATATAACTCAGAATTGAGATCAACATCGATCCTGGTCAGGTATCCAACATCTTTGGCTGTGAAATGGCACCATATCATCAGGCTTCCTCCACCGAACTTGACATTTTCTACAACTTTTTGATCCATTAGCCCCCTTTTCCATTGTTTCAAACCCATTTGCCCCCATCAGAACCCACTCCATTGACTTTCATCTCATCGCTCCAAATCACCCATTTCCAATCTTCCATTTTTCGTGCTTTTTTGCAAACTTGAGCCAATGTTTCTTATGACAAAATTGAAGTCAAGGCTTCTTTTTTCGGGCCATCATTCCAGACCTGTGTAATACGTGTTGCATGGTGCTTGCAGGAACATCTGTGATTTCACTCTAACGAGGCATACGAGCTGCTTCCACTATTGTGTCTGTCACATTAGAACTGATAGATCTTGTGATGAGCAACAATTGACTCTGATATTTTGCCTGGATGTCCACTTCTTGAATGGATGGATGGACTTCATTTCATATTCTTCCAGCTATCATGGCCTCACATGATGCACCGCTATCGATGAGCTGGACGATGCTGTTTCTTTTTTCTTGGGGAACCTTCTTCATGGCTGCTCGAACCAGTGACTTTTTGCCTGAGAATCAGTCTAATAACTCACTGAGCTATTAGGGAATGTGAGAACAAGCTGTAATTTGTAGTATACAAGAAGAAAAAGATTGTCCCACCACCAGGAGCAAAACAGTAACAATGCAGTTACATGACAAGAATCTGCAGAAGTAAGCATATGCTAAATAGTTGCAGGTCAAAGTTATGTATGAGATAGCCAAGATGATTGTCTATAAAATGATAGTAGTCTCACATTGAAAGCTGTAGTGGATGGTGAGATAAGGAGCCTGAAAGTCAAAAGTTCAAAATATTGTTACCCTTTTGCTTGTCGGTGTAAAATATTTTTATTGGTTACGACTTTGGAACACAAAAAATTGTAAATCTGCCAAAAACTGCATTAATTATAAAAAAAAAACCTCACAGACATAAATCTAATTTTGCCTATTTGGGTTAAATTTGTAGCAAAAATTCACAGTGAAGAAAAAAACCCAATTAAAAAATAACTTTTACTTGATATGCCTTAAAAGACCCAGGGTCTTGAACAAATCACACGGGTTCTTGAATTAATGATACAACGGAACGTTGTTTTTGTTTGTGGGTCTTGAACAAATCACACAGGTTTCTGAATCAATGATGCAACAGAACGTTGTTTTTGGTTTTTTTTTTTGGTTTTTTTTTTTGTTTTATACATGTGACTAAAAAGAATGATTTTATGTGGATAGAATTGTTTCTCCTAGAGTGTCTATAGCACATATGGGAGTCCGGCTGGTATCGTTTTAGGAACGTTTTAAGGGGTCTGACCTGGGGTGCGCTCTCAATAGGTGGGCACTCCTGTTGGGCGAACTACTCGCCGAGGGGGGGCAAATTTTCACCCTTGGGTCAGTACCATATATTGGATATTAGATTTAGAGGAACCAGCATTTCTTCCTCTCTAGGAGAACAAATTTTGGTGTTTGTTGCTGTGGGTCCTCCATTTTGGAGGGCATTCTTTTAAGGCATATCAAGTAAAAGTTATTTTTTAATTGGGTTTTTTTCTTCACTGTGAATTACTGCAGTAAGTATGCAAAAAACAGTTTTCAAGAAAAAACGAATAACATTTGTTGAGTGAGTCTATGAATTTGTTCTGAGAAATAGTATCGCCTCCATCAGATCCTTCATACATGACCTCAAATCTGATCTCATTATTTTCAGGATAGAGAACGGCCTCTCTATACTAACCTGGGTTGGTGGCAAAGCGGTGACCACATGGGCAACATCTCTAACAATTTCAGGGTATAAAGGAATTCCCTCAGCCACAGTCAGTTCTGATGAACGGTTGAACTCTTCTACTTCTTTGAAAGCAGGTGAAAAATTTTGAAATCTGGTCAATCTGTTTGCTATGGGAGCGGAATCTTTTGCCCTGCAGCAACGCTTTGCCTGCTCCATGTCATCAATTACACTCCTCATGTGACAAGGCTGAAGATATGGGAGCAGTAGCACTGGCCGGACCCAATTCCTCTTGCTCTTGGCGATGCATTGAACTAACTACCAATTTTTTTATATTTTGGGAGTTTGTCCATTTTATAACGACTCCAACTCCTGCAAAATGGCCACAGACTGCACGACACCGACTCCCCACCCTCGTCAGCCCTATATCTCCTTAAAACCACTTCAGTACTGCAGTCTGTATTGTCCTTGGCATCTAAGCATTTAAACAGCTAGTATCAGAGTTTTATCTTGGGTACTGACCATTACAGCAGAGTATCAGCTATATAATTACTCTTGGCCCTTTCTATTGAAGTCTATAGTCCTGTGGATATTTCCTAAATCCTTAAGACGGGAATTCCTCTTTAAGAGCACAGCTTTACCCTCACTTTACATCTATGTTTAAACAGTGGTGTGAATGTAACATTTTAACTTGACCCTGAATGACTCCACATATTTTATTCATGGAACTGCTGATGGACATAGTTCCTATGTGTTTTTGAAGGACAGACATTGCTTTCAACATGTGTATGAAAGAAAAAATTCTTAGTCATTTCCTTGAGGTCAACTTAGCTTAGCTGCAAAAAATGTAAATTTAGAATAACAGTCATATTTTGTGAGTGACTTACACTACTTAGTCAAAAATTGTCAGGAGACATAGATGTCATCATATGATGTTATTTAAGGCCATGTCTACACAGCACTGGTATGTTTCATAACTGCTCCTTGCTTCATCGATGGAGCCCCCTACCCCGTTCTCTTCCAGGCCCCTCTGTAAATTCTTGTCTGGGGGCCACTTATGTGACAAGACTCTGTTGCCTCAGACATTGTATTGACAGATACAGACATCCTTTGGAGCAGATAGATGCATTACACAGGAAAGTGACTGCCAACATGTTACATGGCAAGCTGCTTCTCTTACATAAATTGAATGTTGTTTTGGCATTGAATTTGGGCTTTAACTGTAATCTATTCTCAAGTGAGCAATTAGCGGATATTTTGCACCGCAGCTTAAAGACAAGTTGATCATATTTCAAGCTGCTACATTGATAAGTACAAGTAGTCAGAGGCACAAAATGAAAAAGCCACTCCTAAATAGGTTTTAACTACATTCCTGTTTACCTGTGCTTACGTGAGATTTCACAAATATGAATGCATATTTATACCAGAGCTACTTGATCTAAAATGTAAACATCCAAGTAGATTTGTTTAATAGCTAATGGATCCAATCAGTCTAGACTTTAAATCAATAGATTATCCTCTGATGATGGGAAAAATGCCAGTTCAATTGCCCAGTATGCTTCAACTTACTGACACCTTCATCATTAAAAAAAAAGCTTTCCCATCTGATAAGGATATAAGCTATACCATCACTTTATAATCACTGGGGGTCTCACCTCTAAGCCCCTACTAATCCTCAGAATGAAGGAGTCGCAGGACTGATTCAGAACTGCATCCCCTTCACAGGCCTTTCATGCATAGCCGCATTTTTATTCACTCATATGTGCAAGTACCTGTGGCCATCTCATTCACTTGAATGGAGCAGTTGCCCTGCACAGAAGATGACCAGATGTAGCTGTGCAGGGAAAGAATGTGAAGGAGATGCAACATATCCTTTATTCTCAGGATGAATGGGCTCCAGGGGTCAGGCCTCCACTGCCAGGACTGCGCTACTGGCCCTTTTAAGGATTTTGTTTCAGCCTCAGCCAGGGTGCGGCTTGGTGCTTGCTGGGTTAAGCACTTGAGCCAATCCCTGGCAGGGGTGGGAGTTTTAACCCTCTTCCTGTCTGCCTGGCACTGCTGGTGATTGATTCTTGTGTCCTAGCTGTCTGCTTTTGCTCTGCTGTGTTGTTTTGCTGGTTATCTGGATTTTGGCTAGTCTTTCTGGTTACTCTCCCATCTTGTCCTTCGGTACTGCGCATACTCCTGGTTTGATCTCGGCCCGTCTGACTATTCTCTATTTGTGGTCCGTTAGTGTCTGTTTCCCGTTTGTCTTACATTTATCTTCTGTCATCCGTTTACTAGGGTATATTTTAGGAAGAGGTTCGAAAGCGGGGTCACCCTTCTCGGGGCGGGTGCTCGGCCTAGGCTGGGCAAGTCAGGATGAGATTAGGACATCACTTACATCCACATAAAGTGATGACATTATTTGATATTTTATTTTGCATCTATATATATAAATGCTTCTGTTTGTTTTTTAACTTTTTTTTTGAGTGCAGTCATTGGCTATTAACAATAATAGTGTGCTCTAAAAGCCTAAAAACTAATCCTGATTATGTTATGCTCACGAAGAAATTTCCGCTACTACTGGGTTTAACTCACAGAGTTTCGCCAAAGTCAGGGCAGGTGTTCGGCTCCGGAATACATATATGAATTAAGAAAGTAGAGATCTAGAAAATAATGTGTTAAAAGTGTACTAGAAAGGTGCTTAACTTCTCCCACTGCCCAAGTATATTCAATGGGATTATTGTCACCCAGTTTTCCTTTGTGCAGTGGGACAGTGCAGGGATGCCCCCTGTCACCTTCACTAGCTTTAAAGCCACTGGCTAGGACATTGAAAGATTCTAACGTGTTCAGGGGCATCCAGGTGGGTAATGAGCAGGTCAAAATGCCGCTATTCGTGGTTGATGTGATTTTGTTTCTCTCGGATCCTCTTGCTCACTTTCCTGGGGTTTTTTGAACTCATAACAAAATTCGGAGCATTTCGGAGTAGTTCACACCGAAACTACTCAAGTCCCAAGGCCATGAGGTTTTTTCTAAATGGTCTAGGCTCATGGGTGATGTAAAAGTTGGAGAACTAATTATGAAGGGTTTGAGGTTTGTCAAGAAAGATATAGTGGGAGAGAGATCAAGAGAGTCTTACTTTAACCCCTTCCTGACATTGGACGTACCTATACGTCCTTGTGGGAGGTGTGTTCCCGCAAATGGACTGCGAGCGGAATTGCAAATAGCCCTGCACGATTGCGACATGGGACCAGTGGTATATCACCACTGGCATCATGCCGTATCACCCACGGCTGGAGTGAGCTCCGGCCGCTGGTGATTAACCCCTTAGCTGCGGCGATCGCTGGAGCTAAGTCGCAGGCGGCAGAAGGGAGCCTCTTCTGTCTGCTCTCGTCGAGAAACAGCACGAACGTGCCGCTGCTGTCTCCTACCAGACAGCCCAGGAGTGTAATAAACACTCCTGTCTGTGCATTGTGGGCAGTGCAGGGCAGGGTGATTGACAGTCGCCATGAAGACCAGTACACACTTATAAGCTTTGTACTGACCTCCTATTATATGAGTAATTTGAAGATCACTTATACAATTCCCCTATGGAGAAAAGTGAAAAAAGTGTAAAAAAAAAAGTGAAAAAAGAATTGCGATTTTCGCTCATCCCGCAGCACATAAAATGAAAAAAACGATCCAAAACTCATATAAACGCCAAAGTTATACTAATTAAAATGTCGGTTCATCCTCAAAAAAGGTCCTGTATGCAGAAAAAAAATTTAAGACTATCAGAATATAGTGATGCATAAATATTGTTTTATACAATAAAAACACTTTTTTGTTTAAAGCACGTCAACTTAAAAAAAAAAACTATAGAAATTGGGTATTGCATAATCGTATCGACCCTCAGAGCAAAATTAATTTGTCATGTATTCTGCATGGTGAGCACTGTTAAAAATAAAAAATCACGGAGGCGTGGCCAGCCATGTGAGTGAACGGACGCAGATACACTGAGCTCTGCACGGGTACCAGCTAAAATCATAGAAAGCCGTCAGATAATGGGACCAAGGAGATTTAAAAAGGGAGCTAAACTCCTCCGGTCTCCATCTCTGGGAGACATTGCCATTTCAAACTACTTCTCGCCGCTTCAGGACTTGGAGACCGGCGACTGGGCTTCTCGCGCTTCGGCGCCATCTTCTCCCACACCGCTGCAGCCGAGAGAAGCAGAGTGTGCTGAGCTCCTGCGCCGCGGTACGAAATCAACGCAGCTGCCTTCTGCTAAAGCTTCAGCCAGGTTACTGCGGGGCGTCGATTCAGCCTGAAACCCGCCTCAGACTGAAGGGGGAAAGGACCGGCCCTGGACCGAGCACCTGCAGAATACAAAGCCCAGCTCTTACCACGGTGGGGCCCTGGAGACGAGCACCGGGACTTCCTGCGTCCAGCGCCCCCTTTGCAACGCCGCTCCAGGGGAGGGGGGGGCCTTAACACCCCGTCAGAACGGCCCCCGGATCAGGATCCGTGTCCCGGCCCCTGCGGCCTCCCGACCCCCGGGAGGCATCCCGCCCCGGGAGGATCACAGACTTGCCTTCCAGCCCATCTGGGAGTCGGGTACATCCCTCATCCCGCCCCCTTCCCCCTCGGAGACTCTGTCAAAGCTATTCCCTCCAGCGCAACTACTTCCCTTTCGTCACCGGGGGACCCCCCTGAATACCCTCATGGCCATGGCGGGGATCCCACGTCTACAGGCCCCCATTTTAAATGCAGCCCGTCCCTGCCTCTAACAGGGCGGATCCTGTCCCGCGCCAGTGGGAGTGGGGCCCTTTTTGCAGAAATGGTCGGATCCCCAATGACCCCTTTGGGAAATTGGGCTGCAGAGGGGTTCTTTCCCGAAAATGCTGTCCCTGGGGGGCGGGACCCGCTGCCTGTGCAGGGATCTGAATACCCTCCCTTTGCCCCCCCACGCCAGGGGGGTTTTCCATAACTCCACGCGGACCCCAAAAATCCCGAATCTGCAGAATCACCGGGGGTGCTACCCCCTAGTGATTGTGACACCACCCCCAAACCCAAGATCTGTCCCACGCCACTCTGCCAAAGGGGGGGCACCATTTTCACGCAAACTCTTCCTGGAAGCTGGGAAACCCCTTTTGCCTCGGGACACAAAGTGTTAATCTTGACCAAAAATGGGACTGCTCTCTTAAACCCCCCCACTTGGCCTGCATCCAATCCCGTCATGGGCCTCAACAGGGGTTCCCCATGGCCAGCTGCGCCCCCAAATTCTACACTTACTACCCCCGGGTGAACTAAATGTCAACCCTGCACCTCAGCTAGCTACGCCACCCGGGCCCCAAACCCCGCGTCTCCCTCTTGAAGGGACAAAACCACTCTAATCCCCGGATCCAACACTCAAACGTGCCTCATGCCTTTAGGGGCCCAGCAACCACCGTTACACCCCTTCCTCCCCAAAGCCGCCTTCACCTTTGGGATTCCCCCCCCAAATTAAAGCCCTACCCGCGTTCCATCCAAGGAAGACAGAGGCAACTTTGGGCGGGCCCCCAAACAGGGATGGCAGTGGGAAATTCACCCAGGAAAAAGTGTTACAGAGCTCCAATCACAAGTCCAAAAACTGGGCAGACCACCCACAAAATCACACTGTCTACCCTTTGCCCGCTTTCTGAAATTTAACGCAGGCCTATTGGAAATGCAATTTTATGATCTTTAAAACCGGAGCAGGCGTAATAATTCCCATACGGAGCCTGCTAATCGGTTCGTACTGCGATCGATCCCAACGCTAACTTCTAATTCAATCGCACCCCAGGCCGCCCTCTGGGTACCTTTATCGAATTTGAACCCGCGCACAGAGCCCTCCGCCGCAGGCCAAGACCCGAATCATCCAAAGACTGAAGAAAAAAAATATTACACACTTAAAGAAGAAATTATGCGGAAAAACCCGTCTCTGAAATCCCTCTTATTTAAAGACGCCCAGTTGGTCTCTTTTCCCGATTGTCCGGGGCACTACTATGAGAGCAGCTCTCACCCCTGCTTTGCTTTTACAAAGAAACATCCCAAAACGTTGGGGATTCCCCTTTTTTGCTTCAGGGCAAACCAAAAAGAACGCTTGTCACCCTTAAATCTCCAGCAACCTTCCAGTTTCCTAAGCTTCTGACTTCCGAAATTAATCCCGGGCGGGGGCTGCTGCGGTCCCCCGTCTTCGTTTCCCCCTCCGCTCCTCCAGGCAAAGCCTACCTCGCCAAACCAGCAAGCCCCCGAAAGGTCAACGCCCCCCGCAGGGGCAGAAGGGCTCCGGGGGTTTTAGCCCGTCCTTGACGGCCCCAAAAACCCCTGCTTGGTCTCCCTGGTATCTTTATTGTTGATTGACTTTAAATTTCTTTTTATACATTTTCTTAAACATGCTTTGCTTTCCCAGTGGTCCCCCTTGTCTAAGGGCTCTGTTTCCACTGTGGGAAAAATTATAACCTTATCTCCCCTATTTTTTTAACCCTCCTTTCCTCTGAATTTTATGAAAAGGCTCCATTTTAAACGATATGGGTTTAAATTTTTTAAGTTTACGCTTTTACACCTTATATGTTTTTCTTTCGAAAACCCACTTTTTCGGCAGTCACGGGGCCCTCCGTAGGGCCATGGGAAAACAGTTCCTTTCCTTCCTTTTCCCCCCCTTCCCCCCCCACCCCTACCCTCCCCCCCTACCCCTTAAACCCCTCTCCCCCCCCACCCCCCTTTTCCTTCCCCCCCTTTTTCTCCCTTCACTCCCCCCTCCCCCCCCCCTCCCCCCCCTTCCCTTGCGGGCCCCCCCCTTTTTTTTTTTCTTTCTTCCCCCAACCTCTCTCCCACCTCTAACCCCCCTTTTCCACCCTTTCCAATTTTCTATGTTCCCCCCTTCCCCTTTCGTGTAAATTAACCTAGCCAATTGTTCTCCCCAAAACCTGTTGCTAAAAACTCAATTTTATGTTATGGTTTTATTACACTAATTTTCCCCTTTTTTTTTTGGGCCCTTTTGTCCCACCAAAATATTGGCCTTTTAAAATTATTATTGGCTATTGCGCCTGTATCCTTTCCTTTTGTATTTTTGGCCTCTCTGTTTGAAAGGGCTTTTAGGTTTTAACCCTCACCCCCCCCCACACCTTCCTTTCCCTTCCCTGCAGTCGGGGCCGGGAAACCAAACCCATTTTTCCGAAGCGATTATCACAATAAACCATGTTCCCCCAAAATCTTTTCCTTGCATAACCCTTTAAATTGCGTCCCCTTTAAATAAAAGGAAATTTTAATTTACCAGAAAAAAAGATTTGCAGGGTTCTGACTTTCTTGCAAAAAGCAACTTTTTCGATATATGTCTACAAGGGAACCCCCTTGCTTTGGGTTTCCCCCAACTCCCGATTTTCAAAAAAATTTTACTTCCCTGCCTGGGTACCCAAAAGCAGCAATTCCTCTTCCCAAAAAACGAAGGGGGTGGCCATAATTTTTCCCCAAGTCTTTGTCAGCCCAGGGGGCTCGAGTCTTTCCCAAAAGAAACGAAAGGGAAGGGTCGTGTTCGTGAGGATGCAGCACAGGGATTAATTATACAGTAGCCAAAATTTAGTCCCCAAAACCAATCAGATTTCCTTCCTCTCTAAAGGGCCCCAGATGACTTGACTGGGCTTTTTCTTAGGGGCGACATTTATGTTTTTTTTCTTTTTTTTTTTTTTTTCACCCCCCCATCGCCTTAAAACCCTCCCTTCCCCGGGGCAACCTCCCATGGTCATTTTCCCCCGGTTTTCCCCCCTTCTTTTTTAATAAATTTTAAGGTTTTCTCCATAATTGGGAAACCTTTCCCACTTTGGAGGTTAATGCATCCCCCTGATAGAGATTTCCCCAACCCTTTTTTTTTCTCACCCAAAAATGCCCTATAAAACCCCGATCGATTAATTTTTTTGGGACACCTCTCCCCATCCCAACTGTGGACACCAAATAGGGAAAATCCTTCATTTGATCAAAGCCCCCGTATTCTATGATTTTCTCGCTCCCTACCCCTTTGGGCACCCCCTTTACCTGGAGGCTTAAAGACGTACTAGTGACCCTTTGCCCCTTGGGAAAATTAAATCTACAGTCCGCGACATTAAAAAGGGCGCCTTTGAGGACTTTCCCCATCCCCACAATTAAATTGGGGGGCTGAAAAACCGGGGCAAGTATTTTTACTCGGGCCTTTTTAGAGAAAACGGGGCCCCCTTTTTATCCCCCCGATTAAGACTCTTAAAGGACAACGGGCCCATTAAAAACATAAACATTTTTTAAGGTTCCCTTTTAAACTATTACCCTAGCCTAAATTAACCTCCCGCCCCATTTCATCAGGGGAAAACCCCACACACCGGGGGTTCCTTCCCCCACAAGCATACCTTTTTTAAGACGCTCCCTTCCCCCTATACCCAATCACTTCCACTTTACTTGAGGGCCCCCTTTTCCCTTTGAGGGGGCTCCCAAACGCAATTTTCTTTCCCTTCCCTCTGGGAAAAAGCCCCGGGCCCGGATGGTTAAAACGGCTAGGGTTTTACAAGGGCTTTGCAGGATGAAACCCTTTCGTTTCCCATTTGTCTGCCTTCAAAAACAGTCCCCTGACCCCTCCCTTTGGGCCTTCTTTCCTCAGAAACACAAATTACAGTGGGGCCCCAAAGAAGGCCAAAAAATCCCATGTTCGGGCAAGTTATAGGCCCAATTTCTCTCATAAAACCATGGAAAGGCCAAACTCTTCGCTAAAATTGATAGGGCCCCCGGCTCAAAAAACTGTTAGGCGAAAAATAATCCATCCGGACAGTGGGTTCAAAACCCGGGTGGGAAACAAGAATAATAAACTTTAAAACATTTTCTATTATTTTATCCCCTGCTCCCTGCCTCCAAAAAATCCCTGTATGCTGTTTCTCTCGCCCCCGAAAAACCTTTGAACCGAGTTGCCCGGCCTTTTTTGGAGGGTGCCCTCTCATACTATCGGGATAGGGCCGATCTTGATGTCAAGAATTTTGGCTCTATATCGTTCCCCTCAGGCCCGGGTTTTGTGTTAATGATCTCTCCCACCCCTTTCTCTATTGCCAATGGAAACCAGGCAGGGATGCCCCTTGTCCCCGCTCCTTTACGCAATTGCCCATGGAGCATCTGTTAAGGACATCCGCTCGAGGCAGCTATCAGAGGAATCCAGATTGGGTCCGAACAAATTCAAAGTGCTCCCCCTTTTCGCGGACGACCTGCTGTTATATATTTGCTGATCCCCTTCTCTACATCCACTCTATCCTTAAGCTCTGCGTAGTTTGACTCCTCATAACCATAAGATCAACATGTCTAAGAGTATAGCACTCAAACCTCAATCTCCTGCCTGAGACTCTTGCATTAATCAAAAGCAATTACTCTTTCTCATGGGCCAAGGTGCATTCAAGTATCTGGGTGTCCATTTTCCGTGAGACTGAATAAGATTTCGACCTCAATATTACTCCACTACTCGGCCTACTGCGAGGAGACCTGTGCAGATGGGACCGTAAGGACTTCTCATGGATCGGCCGCATTAATATTCTAAAAAATGAATATCCTCCCCCGTCTGCTTTACCTATTTCAAACGATCCCTGTTCAGCTCACTAAATCTTTCTTTTGTTCTCTGAACAAGATCGCCGCCCAGTTTGTGTGGGCAGGGAGACACTCCAGAATCTCTAGGGCCACCCTGATGCAACCTCGATTGGAGGGAGAGCAATCCATGCCAAACTTTCAAGCCTATTTCCTGTCCTCGGTGGCGACTAGGATTCTGGACTGTTTTCATTGTGCGCATATTAAACTATGGTCCAGATTGAGTCGATGCTGAAAGCTCCCCCGTAGCACCCCTTCCGTGGCTACCCCCCTCCATACTCCCATAGAAGGCCTTAGGCAGTCTACCTCTAATAACTCAGACCACAATACGGATCTATAGGACATTCCCATCCTCCATGCATGTCTTTGCCCCCGGAGGCCCCCTTACCCTGCTGACGGGAAATCCCTCTCTGCCAGAAATCCCTACAGGGCCCCCTCCGCTCTTCTTACCGGGGATAGAGGCTTTGTAGTATTCAATGATCTCTCTGAGGGCAACGCGTTTAAATCCTACTCAAGCTTGCCCATAGACCTTCCCAAGCGGTTTTTCCAGATTAAATACACCAACTGAGAAGCTTCTATGCCACATATAAATTGCCTTTGCCCCTTGCATAGACCCCGAACCCCTTTTGAGACATGTTGTCCAAAGGGTTCACCCAAATTTGATCCCCAAGATTTAAACCTTCTCATACCCTTTTCTGATTCCGGAAATTTCCATTTCAACTAGAGGGAGGGGATCTTGTAAATTCTCCCCCAACGAGGATTGGAAAAAACATTTTTTTTGCCCCCAAAAAAGGACCTCAGTCTCAGTCAGGAACAAGAAAATAAATTTACAAGACCCCCTTCTGGGGGGGTTAGGTCCCCTCCTTGTTGCATGTATACCCTGCATCCCGACACTTGCGGGCGGTAAAAGAGAAAGGGAACACTGATACACATTGGTGGGGTTGTTCCCCCCTCCAACCCTTTTGGCCCCAAATAATTTCATGCATTCAAATAATCGTGGCGAATTTTTTAAATAATATCCAGCGTTTGCTCCTCTTGCCAGGCCAGCCTGCCAGTCCTAAAAACTCTACTTCTTCCCCTCCGAATGCAGAAAAAGGGGTGTCCCCGGGCTGTGGCGCTCCACGGCATTCCGTCCATCAGGGGTTTGGGGTACAAGGGGGTCCACACAGCCCCTGCAGGTTTGGAGGAGCTACGATGGGGGTTTTTGCTTAAGAGTGGGAAACGCCCCCTACATGTCTGGGGGGGATTGGCAAAACTTTTTGCAAGTGGGCCCCTTTTTTGCACTCCCCTGGAAGGAACGTTTGGGATTTTGGTCTCTGCGACCCTTTTTTGGGAAACTGTAATTGGGCCGCTCTCGTGGGGAATGTGGGCCCCGGCCCCGGCTGCCCCCCCCCTCTCCCCCTTTCCCGGGTTTCCCCCCGGTTTTCCCACCCAGTTCCGTAGCCCCCAACCTAGAAGTTTCTGGGGGAAACCCTAAATTTTGGTCCCGGTTTTTGCGGAGGCATTGGCCATGTTGTCTGATCACCTTCCCTTGGGGGAAAGTTAGGGGGCTCTACCCCGACAATTGTTAACCAAAAACACTGTAAGGGGCCCTTTTGCCCCCGGGATTTTCACTCCCCAGGGAAAACCTACCCGGGCAACCGAGATACAACTTGTTTTTTACTAAATTTCCCAATTTCCCCTTTTGAGCCCCTTTGTTTTTTTATGTATGATGTAAAAACTGTAAGCACTTTTTCTATTTTTTGGGACGAAATATCTTTTTGGGAGTTTGGGCACTATGCTATGTACAACCCTTCATCTGTGGGGCAACCCCTTTTGTTTTTTGGGATATTTGGGCCCTTGATTCCCTTTTTGCTATACACTTGTTTTATAACATACTCTTTCAAAAAAAGTTTTTCCCCTTTAATAAGGAAAAAAAAAAAAAAATCACTATAAGATTGCAGAATTTTTTTCACCCTACCTTCCAAAAAACAGATTTAAAAAAAGTCAAAAAGTTATGGCCTCAGACTAAGGCGAAGCAAAAATGTTTTCCTTTTTTAAAAAAAAAGGGTTTTTATTTTTGTAAAAAAACAGTAAAAAATAAAAAAAAACAAATTGGGGATCGCTGTAATGAATTTAATTTCTGAGTAAGGGTTGCATGTTCCCTTTTTACCCCCACAGTGAACCCCTGTAAAAAATAACCCTAAAAAAAAACTACCAGGATTGCTGTATTTGTTAAAAACCTCCCCAAAAAAAATTTTTTAAAAAAATGGTCAAAGCCGGGCCCCCTGAACCCAATTTTTTTGGGACCAATCAAAACGTCAACTCATCCCACAAAAAACAAGTGCATAATCAGCTCCATATACAGAAAAAAAAAGTTATGGCTGTCAGAATAGGTCAACATAAAAACGCATTTTTTTTACAGACGTATTTCTATTGTATAAAAGTAATAAAACATTAAAAAAACTATATAAAATTTATATAATTGTAATTGTACCGACCCGCATAATAAAGTTATCATGTCAGACACTGCACGACGAACGCTGTAAAATTTAAACCCAAAAAACAATGATGGAACTGTGTTTTTTGTCCCCCGTTTTCATGGCCCAATGCTAAAAAAAACTATGGAACACCTGTGCACCTAAAATGGATAATACACCCCTAGATGAGATACAGGAGGAGTGTTGAATCCAAAATGGTGTAACTTCTTTTTTTTTTTTTTCGTATTCAAAGCTTTATTAAAACTTTAACATGTAAACATGAAGTAGGTAACATGTGGTGATGAAAGTCAAAAGTGAGTATATCAGCGATATATGATCATGACAGTATCAAATGAAATCATCAATATTCATATTACAATAACATAACAGATTGTGGCATGGCAGTACTGGCGAACCTAATTGAAGGCATCGCAGGTGAGGCCAATGGAGGGGGGGTGGGAGAGGAAAGGGGGGACGGGTCATTGCCTCAATTCCGATGCGTGTGTTCAAGGTAGGCATGCCAACTTAATTATACAATGAAAATTTGCAGAATAAACATAGTACAGTAATATCTTTCTATGAGTCAACAAAAGAAGAAAAATGGTGGGGGGGAAAGAGGGGTAGAAGAGAAAAAGAAATCCCACCAAGAACTTAATTTTGAGTAACAATTATCAAAGACAATATCTAACTAGGGGAGAATCGGTCGACAGTAGTCAAGAGCTCAATGTATAACAGCAACAGGGCTGTAGAGAGAAGGATAAATTAGGAAGGCAAGGGCGCCACCTCCACAATCGCTTTTAGTGGAAGGAGCGGTATAGGTCCGTTTGACAAAAGCTAACCCAATCGTTCCAGATTATCCAAAACTGTCTGGTCTGAAGGGGTGAGTCACTTCTGAACTCCTCCAGCCGCTGGAGCCTGTGAATCTCATGGAACCAGGATGTAATAGAGGGACACGTAGGTGATCGCCAAAGTCGCGGAATTACCGCCTTTGCTGCCAGAATGAGGAACGAGAGCAAATGAGACTTGAGTGAGGGTGCAGGTTGCGGTAACTCAAAGAGAAGCAGGGAGGCCGGATCGTTCTGAATCCTCACTCCAGTGATGGTTTGCGTCAAGTCTAGCACTTTCATCCAAAAGGGCTGAAGGGTCGGACAACTCCACCAAATGTGGGACATAGTCCCCACCCCTCTCTGACACCTCCATGGTGTAACTTCTTGAAGGTTTCATCTGTTCTGGTACTTTGGGGGCTTTGAAAATGCGACATGGCACCCACCACAATCTGCGTTCCCAAACCCAAATAACGATCCCTCCCTTATACGCCCTGCCATGCGCCCAAACAACGGTTTACACCCATATATAGGGTATTGCCGAACTTGAAAGAAATTGCGTAACAAATTTTGGCGTGCTTCCAGGATTCTTTGTAAAAATTAAACATTTCTGCTAAAATTGCAGATTGTTGAAAAAAAATTCTTCATTTTCACAGCCTAATGCTAAAAAACTTTGTGAAACACCTGTGGAGTCGATATACTAACTACACTCCTGGATATAATTCTTAAGGGGTGTAGTTTCTAATGTGGGGTGTTTATTAAGTTTTAACACCTTAGGGCGTCTGCAAACCTGAAATGGCGCCTAAATAAAATTGCAATGAAAATGAGACCCCAGAGTCCGCTAAGTGCTCCTCCTACTCTGAGGCTGGTGGTTGAGCCAAATAGGGCACTAGGGCCACAAATGGGATATCTCTGAAAACGGCATAATCTGGGAAATATATATTAAGTTGCATTTCCCTGGTTACATCTACCATGTTCTTGTGAATAATGGATACTAATTTAAAATTTATAAAAAATGTGTAAAAAATTTTGAAATTTGACCTCTACTCTGCTTTGATTCCTGTGAAACACCTAACGGGTTAACAAACTTACTAGATGCTGTTTTGAATACTTTAAGGGTTGTAGTTTCTTAGATGGATTCATTTATGGGGGTATCTAACATACAAGCCAATCAAAGCCATGTCAGAACTGGACTGGTCCCTAAAAAAATGTATATTGCAAATTTTCTTGAAAATTTGAAAATTACTACTAAATTTCTAAGCCCCCTAATGTCATAAAAAAGACATGTAAACAATGATGCCAACCTACAGTGGACATATGGTAAATGCTGGTTATAAACTATTTTGAGTGGAATAACTATGTGTCTTACACGCAGAAATTTTTAAAGTTTGAAAATTGTACATTTTTCTAAATTTTCACGATACTTTAATATGTTTCACAAATAAACAAGGACTTTTTGGACCAAAATATCTTACTAACTTAAAGCACAATGTGTCAAGAGTCTCTGAATCACATTGATAGGTAAAAGTGTCATAAAGTTATTCTCACATAAAGTGACACATGTCAGATTTAAAAATTGTGGCTTTGTGAGAAAGGTCCAAACTGGCTGTGGCGGTAAGGGGTTAAGATAATGTATAATGCGTTTTGGGGATTTTTTGCGGCATTCTCACGACCCCCGCCAACCCAGATTAAATAAATAAAATAAAGTTTGCCCAAGATGGAACAAACCTCTATCTGATCTTTGGCATGGCATTTGGGAATGTAAATTAGTCCAGGAATTTTGGAATGAATTTATCAAGTATTTAGGTGCACACTGGAGAATAACATTGAAACGCAATTACCATACACTAGTTTTCCACAACATCACTACTGAGGCGTCATCCTCAATATAACCATATCCCTGGATAGAGACTAATTCTTCGATAATGGCTCTCTTCATCTTCTCTATTGTGACTTGTGGATCCTGTTATCTATACACATTGGTGTCTCCTTTCAGTTTGACTCTGCTGTGATGATAATGAGCAGACTGCAGAAAATCTCTCTCTACAGAATAGAAAGTGTTAGACTATTATTAGGCCTCATGGCCAAAGTGAAAACTGCAGGACTTTAGAATTATTAAAAAATATTGACAGTGATATGGAAAATTTAAAAAACACAACCAAAAATTCCTAAAAAATGTGTGTAACATAAAAACATGAGTGAAACAATAAGTCATTCTTTGACACATTCCCTTTAATCATTTGATTATTTTCTTTTTGTATACTTTATAAGCTAATGACTTAGCTTGATGAGGGTGAGGTTAGTGTATGAGACAGAGACAGTTGTTATATGTTTTGATATGCTTGATTTATTATTATGTTACTTATTGTCCATTGATGCAATGCTCTTTTATTTTCTGTTACCTTTTCATTTGCTAAAAACCAAATAAATGATTTAAAGAAAAAATAGCGGCCTTCATTTACCATTGCTGTCTTAAACTTATACAGTGTAAGCTTAGACAAGCAGTCTAAAAATGCTTTAGAATCGTCTGATTTTTAGGCTAGTTTTTTTTTTCTTACTTTGTACGGCAGAATTTTGTTGCAGTGTATCACATTGTAGCCACGCCCACTTTATCACAAAGCCTTATCCCCTGTTGAGCAGAGTGCAGAAAGTGTCTTAAGCCTTTAAAAAATGTGTCTGGGACACGCTGGGCCAACATTGTGAAACATTTTGGCGCATTTTAAGACAGTTTTCTGGTGCAACCACATTAGTAAATGAGGGCCAATTACTTTGGTCAGAAGTAAGTTGCACGTGAGGGAGGGCAAAAATACAAATTCAAGTATGTAGTATAGAACTGAAGATGTGTTTGAGCTGAGGTCACACTTTTTGGTGCATTTTAAGACACTTTTCTACTGCAACCACATTAGTAAATGAGAATCACTGTATGTTTGCGGAAAAGAAGGAACAGTATTAAGGAAAAGCTAGTGAATCCAGTCCTGTGTTAGGCCCTAAAAAATACATCAAAAACAAAAGTCAGAAAAACCAATGTTGAAAACCTAATTAATAAAATAAATTAGATTGGTAAATTAGCAAAACCTACATGTGGCATCTATATTGAAGACATTACTGCAACTACTCTGTTCCTCGTAATGGGGCATACAGAAATCTTTATACATGCTGCAAAAAACAGACCCATTCACATGCATATAAATTGTGCAACAAGTTTGCTTCATGTAAACACATATCCTAAGAAATTAATATGTTATTATAACCAGTTTAAACTAACCTGATATAATGGTTAAAATGAAGTATTATTTTACCTTTGATTCATACAGTTAGTGAACATTTCTATCTAAACTACAAAGGTTCTCTTGCAACTTTGATTCTGTTTTAATAATATTTGTAACATATGCTTTTGATTTTTCTTTTTAAAGTCTATAGGGGTGAAAGATTTATAATTTTTAAACCTACACAGCCAGATCATATTTCACGAGGTCTCTGCTGAACAGATAATCATTATGACTTTCTGCTTCTTCCCGTGTTCTCCTTAACTTAGGTTAATAGGAGTTCATGCATAAATCAATAAAGGAAGAAAGTTATTGTTGTAGAACCTATGATAGGTTAAGAATTTGTTCATATGTCATTATTTACCTGCATTTCTATGAATTATTTTGAAAGTTGTGAATTATAGCTAAAATTGCAATTACCGTATATACTCGAGTATAAGCCGAGGCACCTACTTTTGCCACAAAAAAATAGAAAGCTTATTGACTCAAGTATAAGCCTAGGGTGAGAAATGCAGCGGCTGCTGGTAAATTTCAAAAATAAAAATAGATACCAGTAAAATTACATAGGCAGTTTAATGTCCTCCATAGGCTGGTATAGACTGGTATATGTCCCCATAGGCAGGTTTATGTCCCCATAAGTAGTTATAGGCAGGTTTATGTCCCCATAAGTAGTTATAGGCAGGGTTATTTCCCCATAGGTAGTTATAGGCCTTGTTATGTCCCCATAAGTAGTTATAGGCAGGTTTATGTCCCCATAGGTAGTTATAGGCAGATATAGGCAGGTTTATGTCCCCATGTCCCCATAGATAGTTATAGGCAGGGTTATGTCCCCATAGGTGGTTATGGGCAGGGTTATGTCCCCATAGGTAGAGATAGGCAGGGTTATGTCCCCATAGATAGATATAGGCAGGGTTATGTCCCCATAGGTAGTTATAGGCAGGGTTATGTCATGTCCCCATAGAGAGTTATAGGCAGGGTTATGTCCCCATATATAGTTATAGGCAGGGTTATGTCCCCATACGTAGTTATAGGCAGGTTTATGTCCCCATAGGCAGATATAGGCAGGGTTATGTCCCCATAAGTAGTTATAGGCAGGGTTTGGTCCTCATAGGTAGTTATAGGCAGGTTTATGTCCCCATAGGTAGTTATAGGCAGGGTTATGTCCCCATAGTTAGATATAGGCAGGGTTATGTCCCCATAGGTAGCTATAGGCAGGGTTATGTCCCCATAGGTAGCTATAGGCAGGGTTATGTCCCCATAGGTAGCTATAGGCAGGGTTAGGTCCTCATAGGTAGTTATAGGCAGGTTTATGTCCCCATAGGTAGTTATAGGCAGGGTTATGTTCCCATAGATAGTTATAGGCAGGGTTATGTCCCATAGATAGTTATAGCCAGAGTTATGTCCCCATAAAATACAAGTACAGCACTTGCCACGCTTTGCCTCCCAGGCGCTCCGCTCCGTCTTCTCGCCGGCACAGAGCGCGTGATGTCATCAGGCCGCGCAGGCAGTGTGATGACATGCACGCTGCCTGTGCCGGAAACTCCAGACAATCGCGAGTTTCCGGCCGCCCGGAGTCCACTGCAGAGCAGCGAGCGTCTCTGCAGTGATATCTCTTCTCCTGTATGCGCTCCCAGAGGAGCCGCATACAGGTGAAGAGATTGCCGACAGTGCACGGGCCACTGAAGTGCCCGGACGTTGTCGGCTGTACTCGGCAATCAGCTATATGTGCTCCCTGAGGAGTCGCGTATAGCTGAAATGTCCCTCCTGGCGCACGGGCTGTCGCAACGCCCCGACCGCTGACAGTGACTCGAGTATAAGCCGAGGTCGGATTTTTCAGCATATTTTTTGTGCTGAAAAACTCGGCTTATACTCGAGTATATACGGAACATCTGTTCCCCAGTTAATGAGCCCAGTAACATAACATTGTGGAATCTGGTAGCAGTGGCAAGCATGTGCCCTGCCTTTTTCCTCTTCATATTGTACATTGCTTGCTGAAAAACCTTATATTCTGGGTCATCTCAGACATACACTTGTGGCTCACTTTGTGCTCCTTTTCAATAAGCATTGTGAATGTTATTTGTGAAATACAGGATTCTTCAGTTTGCCTTCTTGGGCTTGGTTTACATTTGTGTCAGAGGTTCCATTCGAACCTTCGTTTTTATGTTCCATCTAAACAACTGACACCACGGCAGAAACCCAACAGGCCCATTGTAATTAATAGGGTCTATCATGCGCTGATGAAGCGCGGGCAGACGCGCAAAACGCGTCAAATTTTAATCTGTATGTTTTGTTTTTCATGGTGCGAGAATAACATCTTGCACTTTTTAAGAAGAAATACTTTTTTTAAACCAAAAAGCCTTTAGCTCGGGCTTTTCTTCAGCACGTGCGCCGGGTCAATTTTTTCTTTATCTTGATCAGCGTCTATCTTCCACCGAGCCACGGGGGGGAGTTCTGGAGACCTGCGGCTGCCATATTAAGGGCTACGGAATATAAATAGCCCTGTAAGTGCTTATGAGTGTTGTGCCTCTAAACTAAAAGCGCAACACTTAAAGGTGAGAACCCAATTTTAACCATTATACACTGTTTTCCTGTAACAGTATAACACGATTGTGCGCCCCCTCTCTCTTTTCTGCATATGTATTGACCTATTGATATACTGAATGTTGAACGTAGGAAGCAAGGAGGAAGCTGCTATATAGGTCATTGGTGGATGCTTGGTGAAAGTAAGGTGGGCAACATATAAAAATTGAAGCTCCGTGGAGCTAGCACCTGCTCATGAATAAACTGTACTCTTCCCTGGCAGAACAAGCTGAAAATTTCTAGATCTGAGCATTAATTGCTCTGAAACTGCTGCATCTTAGAGTAAGGGACAAACTGCTGGAAATAACATGTCTGTCACTAGCTTGTGCTGTCCTCAGCAATGACAACATAGCCTATATAACAGATTCCCTTTAAAAATGTGTATTATAATTCTTACTGTGTAATATTTTTAAAAAAAAAAAATTTTTTTTTTTAATTAAAAAGTGTAAAAAGTAGAAATTACATAGCAGTTATATAGCAATATTGATTTTACTTATCCATTGATGATTATATATTGTGAAAAAGTTGCTAGTATTTTTTCGGGCTTGCACACATTCCTGTTTATTTTAATGGTAGCTCATAAACCTGTCTTTGGAAACATGTGTAGACATGGTGAGAGCAACAAGGTCCATGAAGATGTTACTATGGTTGGCATCCTGTTGAAATTTGTCGGGGGCATGTGCAAGCCACTTTAAATTAGCTGCGAGCGGGACAGTTGCAGACATAAACCAAGGCTTCTGCATATAGAAACATACACATATGCTTGTGGCAAGGTAAGAGAAAGTTTTTAAGGCTCGGGTTTTTAAAAAGTGCAATATTATACTCACTGACGTTGATGAAAATGGCTGATTTGAACCAAAACCATTGTTCGTCGGGTGACATTAAAAACAAACGTTTATTATAATTGATTAATTAAAGATTTTAATTGTCTGAAATTTGCCGGATTAGATGTTTTCAACCAGTTGCAGCTACTCCATGAAGATCTTTTTGTGATAAAATATAACCAAAAGGTTTTTCCCCTTTTGTCATTGATTATTTGGGCCATTTTGAAAGCATGACCCCCATAGGGAAAAAACCCAAGTAACTGAAGGGGGGGAAAATGATCGATAACTCGATGCTTGTTGAACCCTCACCCCTCTTTTCAAAAATTTTTTAGAACCCCTTTTACTTTGGTTTTAACATAATGAAAAAGGCAAAATTTTCCCAGAAAAATTTTTTTTGGTTTACAGCTTTTGGGCACCCAAATAGTAAATTTTGTGGTGCTTTTATTAATTTAGGAATTTGAAAAACCCGTGTTACCCCGGGTTTTTTACAGGACATAGATAATCATAATCATAAATTCACATTATTGAACAAAGATAAAACAAAAAGAAATTAAAGGTACATTATGTTCTGTGTAGTATTTTAAAATTCAGCAAATGAGCAAGCCCTCATTGAGCAAACCCTTAATTCGATAAGTCAGAATGTGAATAACTGCTTACGATGTTTTGTTTTTTTTTTTATTTTGGTTTTGCAATGTCAGGGGATTGGTGCTGGTGCATAGATATTTTGGGCAGCATTATAAAAAAAAATCACAGTTTCAAACCGAGAGTCATGCCCGAACTAAAAATGTATAAAAAACATACCTTTTAGGGAGATTTTGACTTGCACTTTTCTGCCGGATGGTTTGAGTGGGCCCCCACCCCCTGTTTTTTCATGACACACCCAGAGCTGTTTAAAACCCCCCGGGAAAACACAAGTGGGCCGCTGCCCAAATAATGACATCACACAGGAAATATCCTCTTTCACCCCCAAACACTTATATTATCAACCATTATGTCTGGGCACCCCAGCCTGCAGCCTACAAGACTAACTGGGACAGCAGGGACCCCTTCTCCACCTTTTTGGTTTTTTAATTTTTTTGCACACCCTAAAGACACACATACAGTTAAATTCCTGGGACATACATATACCACCTGGGGCAATACGTGTGCCTCCCCCGGGCAATTGCCTAGTGTTCCCAATGAAAAAGATGGCCCTGGACACACCCTCTTTTGCACAAAGCCACACCTCATAGTTTCATAGTTTCATAGTTTGTAAGGCTAAAAAAAGACAAGTCGTCCATCTAGTTCAGCCTGTTGTGCTAAGGGTTGATCCAGAGGAAGGAAAAACCCCCCCGAGGTAAAGCCAATTGTCCTCATTTTAGGGGAAAAAAATTTCCTTTCCCGACTCCAAACTGGCAATCGAAAAAAACCCCGGATCAATGACCCCTTCCGAACCCAGTCACTATAACTTGTTTATTATTAGCTCCAGAAATGCATCCAAACCCTTTTTTAACCGGGGATGAATTCACCAGACCTCCCTCTGGGAGGGAATTCCATAGTCTTTCTCTCTTACAGTAAAGAATCCCTTTATTTTATGTAGAAACTTTTTGTTCCTCAAAAGTAAAGGGGTGCCCCCTTGTTCTAGATACACCCTGTGTTTAAAATAAATCTTGGGGGAAAACTCTTATTGACCTTTGATGTATTTAAACATATTTTTTATTCCCCCCCAACCTCTTTTCCCAAACTAAAAAACCCTAAACTTTCCAATCTTTCTGTGTACTGTAGTCCCCCCCAGTCTTTATATTTTTTTTTCCCCCCTTTTTTACCTTTCAAGCTCTACAATGTCTTTCCGTGCACGGGGCCCAAAAAATGTACACAAAATTCCATGTGTGGT